>BPLQ01005071.1:0-27869 GCA_021605075.1 Caerostris darwini
AATTTTCAGATGGCACTAGCACCGCGTAGAACAGGTATAAATGCGCAGTGCTTTTGCAGAGCTTTCATTTCTGTTCAAGTTATTCATGTGAAGAGGTTTTGACGTGATGATGACCGCACGACGGGAATTAACAGACTTTGAACGCGGAATGTTAGTTGAGCTAGACGCATGAGTCATGCCATTTCGGAAATCGTTAGGGAATTCAACATTCCCAGATCCACTGTGTCAAGAGTGTGCCGAGAGTATGAAATTTCAGGCATAACATCCCACCATGGACAGCGCAGTGGTCGACCGCCTGCACTTAACGACCGAGACCGGCGACGTCTGGAAAGAGTCGTAATTTCTAACAGACAAGCAACACTGCGTCAAATAATCGCAGAAATCAATGTGGGACGTACAAGGGACTTGTCTGTTAGAACTGTGCGGAGAAATTTGGCTTTTTGGGCTATTCCAGCAGAAGACCGACTCGAGTGCCTTTACTGACAGAACGACATCGCTTACAGGACTCGTGGGCACGTGAGCATATCGGTTGGTCCCTAGATGAATGGAAAACCGTGGCCTGGTCCGATGAGTCACGATTTCAGTTGGTAAGAGCTGATGGTAGGGTTCGAGTGTGGCGCAGACCCCACGAAGCCATGGACCCAAACTGTCAGCAAGGCACTGTTCAAGCTGGTGGTGGCTCCGTAATGGTGTGGGCTGTTTTTTCATGGCATGGACTTGGTCCTCTGGTGCGACTGGACCGAACATTGACTGGAAATGCTTATAATTGTTCAGCTACTTGGAGATCACTTGCAGCCATTCATGGACTTCATGTACCCAAACAACGATGGGATTTTTATGGATGACAATGCGCCATGTCACCGGGCCACAACTGTCCGCGATTGGTTTGAAGAACATTCTGGACAATTCCAACGAATGATCTGGCCACCTAGATCGCCCGACATGAATCCTATCGAGCATTTATGGGACATCATCGAGAGGTCTGTTCGTGCCCAAAATCCTGCACCATCAACGCTTTCACAATTATGGACGTCTATCGAGACAGCAGGGCTCAATATTCCTGCAGAAGACTTCCAACGACTTGTTGAGTCCATGCCACGTCGAGTTGCTGCACTTCGCCGGGCGAAAGGAGGGCCGACACGATATTAAGAGGTATCCCATGACTTTTGTCACTTCAGTGTAATTTATTCTTATCATATTCTGAATCTAAGAACTATTAAATCTAGATTACAGAAATATATTTTATTGTTTAAATTGATTTCTGTCTGAATATTTCTAGCTGAAATACTTCTTTTATCATTCTACAAATAATCAAAAGAAAACATTAAATCGGTTTATTAAATGAAATCGTAGTTGTATTAGCTGTTTTCTAGGCTGATGATAATTTTATGACAAGTGTAGGAAATATTTATATCAAATTGAATTTGAAATTCTTTAATAAAAATTATTTTAGTGTAAGGCTGAACTTGTTGAAACCTTAGAACAATTTAAAATCGTAATCTAAATAAACACATCACAATTTTCTGTCCAAAATGCTTTTCAAGACGAATAAAATTTTAAATCTAAGTGAATGATAGCAGAAACTTTCACCCCACTCCGTTTTTTTTTTTATGCAAAATTTTTCATACAATTTTCATTGGTCTAGTGAATCAATGTGTCTCTTTTTTTAGCTTCCTTAAATTCCATTACCAAGTCTACTTTAAGAAAAATTCCTTTTCCCTTCCATGCAAATGCACGAGACAGTGTTGAAAGCATGTGAGGATTAAAACCGCCGACTGTTTTTAAGTCTGTCGCACGCCATTTGGTCTCTGGAAAAGAGATTAGCGTTTGGCGCGAATATTTTTATTCTATAGCCTTCCCTGGAATATTTAGTTTGCATTTACTTAGATTTACAGGCTTAACGTCAAACTAAGTTTGATCTCTTAACACGTTTGAAAAATGATTAAAGAAAGAAAAAAACATTAAAAACATTCAACGTTTATATTTATCTTTTTTACTTTGCATTCTGTGCATTCTGGGTATTTTTTATCCTTATCTTTCGCGTCTCTAAATTAAATTAAATCGCAAGAACTGTCAGTCGCCATCGTCTCTCTTCGACTAACAGCAGAGACACCCTGTTAGTCTCTTGCCGTTGCTCAATATTTTCGGATTTTAGGTCTGTAATGTAATTAATTATCTCTGGAAAGACAGGAAAGATAAAACGCCTGTATTCATTATAGTAAAGAGATTTAATAGGTATAAGCCGAAACTTTTTGGGGTAGAAACAAAAGTGTCTCCATTTTTTCCACTCTGAAGCATAAAATGGGTAACAATTAGGATAAATTGAGAATAACCTAAAAGTGTCTTTAGATTTTTTTTTTTTTTTTTTTTTTTGTCTCTCAGAGAATTTTAACTTTGATTTTTACAGTTGTTTGATTCAAATTAATATGTTAAGCGCTGCTGCTGCATAATGAAAAACTTATATTGTGGTCTTTTATCAAATGACTTCATAGCTTCATCTTGCCATCTATGTTTAATTTTTAAACTGAAAGAAAATCTATTTTATTAAAACTAAAATATTGTTTTGAAGAGTGGAGGCAATATATTTGGCAAAATGTAAATTTATTGTTATTAATCTTTCACCGGACTGCTTTCTCTTATGTTCTTTTTAGCCATACAGAATGGAGTTCATTATAAATAAAATCTCTGAAATTAAAATCAAATCAAATCATAATGCAAATTTTTTTCATAATAAAATGTTTCAAATGAATATATTTATAATGAAATATTTTTCTTTATTGAGGCATTTTTTTCACGTAATGAGGAGTCAAATAAAAAAATATTATTTTTTATATTGTAGTGTGCAGGTTGGCCAACCAGATTGTAACTGGGTGTGGTTGGGTTGAGAGAATTAAAGCACAGATTGGAGAACACACAGTTTTATTTACATAGACACGAATATCACACACAAATCTTTGGTGTTAATAGCTGTTTTCCTGTCTCAGGATAATTTTGTTTTAAGTACAGGAAATATTTATGTCAAATTAAATTTGAAATTCTTTAATCGAAATTCTTTTTAGTATAAGGCTCAACTTATTGCAACTTCAGAAGAACTTTTAGTAGTGATCTTAAATGCACACATCACAATTAACTCTCCAAAATGTTTTTCAAAACGAATAAAATTTTAAAACATTAAGTGAATGACAGCAGAAACTTTCACTTCACTTTGTTTACATAAAATATTTCATAAAATTTTTATTCGTGTCGTGAATCAATGTGTCTCTTTTTTAGCTTCCTTAAATCTCATTACCAAGTCTACTTTAAGAAAAATTCCTTTTCCCTTACATGCAAATGCACGAGACAGTGTTGAAAGCATGTGAGGATTAAAACCGCCGACTGTTTTTAAGTCTGTCGCACGCCATTTGGTCTCTGGAAAAGAGATTAACCTTTGGCGCGAATATTTTTATTCTGAAGCCTTCCACGGAATATTTAGTTTGCATTTACTTAGATTTACAGGCTTAACGTCAAACTAAGTTTGATCTCGTAACACGTTTGGAAAATGATTAAAAAGAAAAAAAAAAAGGAAATATTAAAAACATTCAACATTTATATTTATCTTTTTTACTTTGCATTCTGATATTTTTTATCCTTATCTTTCGCGTCTCTAAATTAAATTAAATCGCAAAAATTCTCAGTCGCCATCGTCTCTCTTCAACTTACAGTGGAGACACCCTGTTTAGTCTCTTGAAGTTGCTTAATATTTTCGGATTTAATGCCTGTAATGTAATTAATTATCTCTGGAAAACAGGAAAGATAAAAAGCCTGCATTCATTATAGTAAAGAGATTTAATAGGTATAAGCCGAAGTTTTTTGGTGCTGAAACAAAAGTGTCTCTTTTTTTCTCCAGTCTGCAGCATAAAATGGGTAACAATTAGGATAAATTTAGAGTATTCTAAAAGTGTCTTTAGAATTATGTCTTAGTCTTATTTTTACAGTCGTTTGCATTCAATATTAATATGTTAAGCGTTGCTGCTACGTAATAAAAAAAAATTTATATAGTGATTTTAATCAAATGATTTCATATGCACCTTACTTCCTTCTGGATGAGAGATTCGAAGCCTACTAAACATTTTTCCTGAAAGCCACAAGAAGGCGCTGTTGTAAGGATGTAGGAGGAATCGTTGTTACATGTTAATGCTGTGCCCCATACCTAACTTAAAAAATATTTTCAGAATATCTTTTAGAATTTTTAAAATAATTTTAAGATTATTTAAATCTACTAATGCCATCTGAACTAAAGAAAAATGAAAAATTATCACATAGCTGTAATTTTAAAAGATTTGCAATGAGCTATTTTTTTTAGTAGAAAAATTAAGTTAAATTTGTAGTACACTAAAAATAATTGATAAAAAGTTATCAATTAATTTACATTCAAAAATTTGTTAAGTTACAAAATTGTCTAACTGATATTAAAGTTTAAGACATTTATTTGTAATCTAAATTACGATGATTCAACAAATCTCTTTAAAAAAATAGAAAAATTTTACAAATGACATGATAGAAGTAAAAAATAATTTTCACGGATAAATAGAATAATTCCCAGGATAATGATAAGCAATCTTTAATTATAAAATTAAAAAGAAATAATTTTCATATTAAAAAGTACGATTTGAAAGTCATAGATTTCAAACTAATAAATTAACAGCGAACAAACGAATTTATTTTATTTTATCGAATATCTTTGTCAAAAAAAACATGGGAGCTTTATTAAAAAAAAATTTACATGTAGGTGAATTTCTAATATTTATTTTAGTATTTTAAATATATTTTTCTGTTTAAATTAAAAACTTTTTAAGTTGATACAAATGTGCTCTTGCATTTGATTCTGCATTTTATTGCGTTTGTTATTTCATTTCTTGAAAACTTCCATCGCGATTTCTTATTTTCTTCTACAAAACACTCCATTCCTTTTTTCACGAGACATGAAAGTTTTCGTAATCAGATTACAATGACAGAGAAAAGTGAGCGAACGATTCACTTTGTCAGTAATATTTCCAGTAGATGTACAGGACCCCCACCCCTTCCCCCTCCATCTCAAAGATCCAACAAACGTGAATTTCAGAGAAAAAGAAAAGAGGAAAGACATTTAAAAAGAAGATAAAAGTTCTTTTCCTGGAAAGCTTTCTTCTGTTAAAAGGACATGGAAAATATTTGTTATTGTTTCTTTTAAAAAATATTTATCTTCTTCATAATAACTTTTCTTTGTATTTTCTTTATTTACAGCAAAATATTTGGGTGGAAAAATTTTGTGCATTAAAATTTTTACAAAAATAAAATAAAAAAAATTTTTTATTATAAAATCTCGTATTATTTTTTACATAAAATACTTAGAAGTCTTTATGGGTAAATATTTCTGTCAAGATATTTTAATAAACACAATAATTTATTTTCCATGATATAACACATCAATCAATAATTCTCCGGTCCGACCTATATATGGCAATACTATTGCCATAGCTATATGATTTCTGAATAGTAGCATCCTTCAAACGATTCATGTCAGAATTTCATTGACATTCTGATAATTAGTTTACAGGTTACAATGTTTTGGTGATTCTAGTTTTGTAATTTTCAAAAACAATGGAACAAAAGAATTTCGTGTGTTGATTAAGCATTGTTTTTATTGGGAAAAATAGTGTTGAAACCAAACAGCGGCTTGATAAGCGCCATAGTCTCTGCACCAGAGAAATCAACTATTACTAACTGGTATGCTGGATTTAAACGTGATCCTTCAAACCCCAATGATGCTGAACGTTCTGGTTGGCCAAAATCGGCAGTTGTTCATGAAAACATAAGAAAAAGTCCATAAAATAATTTTGAAAGACCTTAAAGTGAAGTTACGTGAGATAGGTGACACCTTAAAGATATCAGAAGATAGTGTGTTTATATTTTTACACGGAAATATTTAGCATGCTAAAGTTGCGAAGTGGGTGCCACGTTTGCTCACACCGAAAACAACAACGGGTCGACGATTCAGAGCGCTGTTTGGAGCTGTTCAAGCGATATAAAAAGGATTTCTTGCGTTGGTATGTGACAATGGATGAAACATGGATCCACTATTACACACTTGAATTAAAATGGTTCTCATCTGAGTGAACGACAATCTGTGAAAGTCGTCCAAAGCGAACAAACACTCAAAAATCAGCAGGTAAAGTTATAGCAACCGTATTTTGGGACAAGCATGGTATTTTGTTCATCTTCTATCTTGAGAGAGATAAAACTATCGATAGGGAATATTACATGCCATTATTGGATCGATTGAATGTAGAAATTAAAAAAAAAGTGCTGCTTCACTAAGACAATGCCCCTTATCACAAGTTGATGAAAACTATGGTTCAATTGAATGAATTACGCTTGCTTCCGAATTGCTTTCTCACCCAACGTACTTTCCAGATCTGGCCCCTAGTAGCTACTGGCATGTTGCAGATATCAAAAAGATGCTCCAGGAAATGAAATTTGGCACAAATGAAGAAGTGATTGCCGAAACGGAGGCCTGTTTTGTGAGCAAAGACGAAAAACATCATCACGACTACAAAATAGGCATCGAAAAGTTAAAGAAATGTTGGAATTAATGTATCACTTTTGAAGGAAAGTTTGTTGAAGAATAAAGTGAATTCCAAAAAATTATTTGTGTTTCTTAGCTAGACCAGAGATTTATTAAGTGATGTGTTACAACATATCCGAAAGCAACAGTTAAGAATGCATAATCTATTAGTATAAGCTGATAAGTTCTATATTTTCCGAATTTCCTTTAAAAATCTGGTGAATACACATTTAATTCTGATGGTTGCTTTAATGTATGTTATTCCTGAAACATATTCCTAACTGTTTCAATAGCTAAAAATGCCGTATGCTTAAATTATTAGATGCACAAAAATGTGTATGGTAAAAAAATCCGAATAATTCGTAATGAAAAGTATTAATGATAATAGAAAACGTAAGCTTTATTATTTTGACCTATATCAATTTATCAGAATTAAAAGAAACACTTTTGTGGGATAAAAAAGCACCCTGCACGATATTTTGATAGCATAGAAGAAAATATTAATATTTAACTGAATATTAAAAAAATTCATGCATTCTTTTTTCCACCAAGCTCAAAACCCAGGATGTGCACCAACTTCTAAGCAAGAATATATTAATATATAACATATTCTTGCTTAGAAGCTTATCTTTGCTCGTTTGTGTTAAAAAATATTTTATTATAGAATTTTATATTTGAATTTCTTTATTGACAAATTTTAAGTTTATTTTTACATTATTTATTTATCAAAATTATTTTAATGAAAAATATTTATATTCTTAAGTATAAAAGTATAAAGTTTGATAAAGTATAAAAGCGTATTTATGAAAAATATTTACATTCTTCACTTTTCAAAAATATTTTCACATGCGTATTTTTTTAGATTTCATCAATTTTATAACGTACGCAATTGGAATGTAGGATAACTTCATTTCTTTCAATCGAAAATATAAAGTGCTTATTTCAATGTTTTTATCTTTAAAAAGTGTACATTTGTAAATTAATTTTAATTTAATTGCCATAGAAGTATTTTAAAATGCTATTAATACTGTTATAAGGGTGTCTAAAGTCACATAATATATTAATAAAACCGCAATTTACTAGATCATCGTTGGTCTTACATGTTATGACTCGCCTTGAAAAAAAGAAATATTAAGTTTGTTTTTCATATAATATTAAAAGTTAAACGATGAGTCCATTATAATACGGAATGAATAATAATAATGATATAAAATGATATAAAAGGAAATCAAATAAAAGCAAATATTAATCTTTAAAAAAGTAATAATTTTGAAAAAAGCCATATATCTGCTATTAGAATCATGGAATTAAAAAAGAAAAAAATATCAAATTGCGATTAATTTGTGCTCAAAAAATATTAAAATTTAAAAAATATTTTTTCATGAATTTTACTGTGCGTTAAATTTTAAAAATATTCTTCGAATTGGAAAAAAACAATCCTTAAAATTGCAAACAGATTTAAAAAATATTCTTCCGGTTTAATTTAAAACAATAATTAAAAAACTGAACAAGCAATTATTATGGTAAGAGTATTGTTCCAAAAAAACAAATACATACATACTTAAATATATATATATATATATATATATATATATATATATATATATATATATATATATATATATATATATTCATAATTTTAAAAGACTAGTAATTGATGAGGAAATCATGCATTTTTAAATATTTCAAAAAAAAAATAAATAAAATATGGTAAAAACTTTTTTAGCAGATATTTTGACGAAAATAATAAGTTTCAATCTCAAAATTTAAAAAAACCCATTCAATAAAGCATAAATATCTTCGAGTTTTAAAAAATTATCTAGACGAAATAAAACGCGTTTTAAATATTTAAAACTACTAATTAGCTAAAAATCATTAAATTAATGCACGAATGAATTTAATTTAAAATTAGTGTTAGCTTAGAAAAAGTTTACAAGATTGTAAAAAATTTATTTCATTCAAGAAACTTAAAAAACATGTTTATATATATATATATATATTAAGAATTGGAAAAATATAAAAAGCAAAATTTTTTTCTTCTTTTGAATTTATATTCATATATATATATATATATGTATGTATGTATATATACATATATTATTGACTTGTAAGGTTTAAAAATTTTTCATCTTCTACGTTGATACAGAATAAAAACAGTTCACTTTAGTCTATAGCATAAAATAAATCGATAGTTAAGTAGATCGATATACTAGATATTATAAATTTATTCGATTCTCTAGAGATAACTGGAAATATGATGGCTATGTTTAAACGTATAATATTACTAGTTTATTTTATTATTTGCTATTCATAGGTACTGTTACCTGTGAAATTTATTTAATGCTATACATCATTACTCAGCATTATTATTACACATTCAGAGGCCCTAAATATTTTTAATGACTCTTTCTAAATAGTTACTTTGTCTAACTGAAATCAGATTGAGGTTAAAAACTCTTTTAAGTCAGGAGTCTTTTAAAATATCTGACATGGTTTAGGGGTTTTCCCCTAGCTAAAAAATGATAGCTATTTTCTGCTTGATAGTAAAATATCTATTGTACAAAAGTTAATATTTGTAAATTATAAATTATAAAGGTGTCCATACACGATAGCTAAAAAGCTTGAAAATTATTTTCTCTGCTGACCCCCGCATTGTGTCAATGTATTCACAATCAAGGCGTTTTTTTTACCAAAAAAGACTAACCGCGAGTATCTATTATACACTGAAGTGACACAAGTCATGGGATAGCAATATGCAAATTTTTAGACGGCAGTAACATCGCGTATAACAGGTATAAATGCGCAGAGCTTTCATTTCTGTTCAAGTTATTCATGTGAAGAGGTTTTGACGTGATGATGACCGCACGACGGGAATTAACAGACTTTGAACGCGGAATGTTAGTTGGAGCTAGACGCATGGGTCATGCCATTTCGGAAATCGTTAGGGAATTCAACATCCCCAGATCCACTGTGTCAAGAGTGTGCCGAGAGTATGAAATTTCAGGCATAACATCCCACCATGGACAGCGCAGTGGTCGACCGCCTGCACTTAACGACCGAGACCGGCGACGTCTGCAAAGAGTCGTAAATTCTAACAGACAAGCAACACTGCGTCAAATAACCGCAGAAATCAATGTGGGACGTACAAGGGACTTGTATGTTAGAACTGTGCGGAGAAATTTGGCTTTCTTGGGCTATTCCAGCAGAAGACCAACTCGAGTGCCTTTACTGACAGAGCGACATCGCTTGCAGCGACTCTCGTGGGCACGTGAGCATATCGGTTGATCCCTAGATGAATGGAAAACCGTGGCCTGGTCCGATGAGTCACGATTTCAGTTGGTAAGAGCTGATGGTAGGGTTCGAGTGTGGCGCAGACCCCACGACCCAAACTGTCAGCAAGGCACTGTTCAAGCTGGTGGTGGCTCCGTAATGGTGTGGGCTGTTTTTTCATGCATGGACTTGGTCCTCTATTGCGACTGGACCGAACATTGACTGGAAATGCTTATGTTCAGCTACTTGGAGATCACTTGCAGCCATTCGTGGACTTCATGTACCCAAACAACGATAGGATTTTTATGGATGACAATGCGCCATGTCACCGGGCCACAACTGTTCGCGTTTGTTTTGAAGAACATTCTGGACAATTCCAACGAATGATCTGGCCACCTAGATCGCCCGACATGAATCCCATCGAGCATTTATGGGACATAATCGAGAGGTCTGTTCGTGACCAAAATCCTGCAGCATCAACGCTTTCACAATTATGGACGTCTATCGAGACAGCATGGCTCAATATTCCTGCAGAAGACTTCCAACGACTTGTTGAGTCCATGCCACGTCGAGTTGCAGCACTTCGCCGGGCGAAAGGAGGGCCGACACGATATTAAGAGGTATCCCATGACTTTTGTCACTTCAGTGTATCTTATTAACAGGGTTTTCTGATTAACATTGGACGGCAGCTTTAAACCCAGAACAGCGCAACCGTTTACGCTTCGTTCAGTCCGATGAATGAATTAAAGCTCTTTAAAAATCATTACTTATAATTTTTTAATTAGTCACAATATATATAACATCAATTTAGAATTTATCGATAAATTTTAAGAATCTTTTTATTAAAGCAAATTTTAGAAATCTTTTTAATTTTCTGGTAAATTCAACTGAACACTTCGCACCTTATTCTCTGAATTCCAATTCCATGGTCAATTTCCTTCTTTTTTGTTTCACATTTTGTAAATTATTATCTTAAAATAGACCATAACAGATGTAATTTTAAATCATAACCATTTCTTAAAATCATAACCTGTTTGTCTGTTTGAAGCAACCTGTATATTGGATACCTTTCCGCAATTCTTAAAAGAGTGTGATAGATATTTTTAATTTTATAATAAATTATTGGAATAGATTTTATATGAAAAAAAAATAGTAACTGCAATAATTTTTTAAATACTTTAAATTTAAAAATCATGATTATGTAAAAGCTTTAATATCATTTATGAATCTTTTAATCCGAATCTTAACCTAAATTACGACTTTTCGCTTAAAAATCCATAAATTAAAACCAATCTTTAAGTAATAATGTTTCCATTGTTATGATCAAGAGTTATGCCTGTTGATCGATTGCTTGGCTAAATACAATAGAAACACCACTTCAGAAAGTTAACTTGAGTCTTTTGTATCTCAACTGTTTAGAAGGAATAACTTCTGCGGTTTCTATGCTTTATCATCAAATTTAATAAAGACATTGGAACTTTCTGTTCAAACAAGATGTTAAGGTTCAAGTTAAATCAATTGTTTCATAAGATTTAAGCACCAATAATCAAATAATTCTAGGCCCAATACTATCGATGTAGATTATAGTAAATTTTAATTTTGAAATGGATGATGATTTAAATTTTTTAAATTATTAATTAATAATGAAAAAATGGACAATAAGTATTTCTAATACAATAAATGTTTAAATGAAAATTCATATTTTATTGAAAAAAAATGCTTATAGCAATTTTGAAAATTTCAATTTTACACAAAAATTAATTCAAAAATATAACTTAATTTCAATTTTATAATTTTAAATACTTCAATTTAAAAATTAATAATATTTCAATTTAAAACATAAGTTATTAAAAATTTTATAAATTCCAGTTTAAAAATTAAAATATTTCAATTTAAACATAAGTCATTTAGAAAGTTTAAATTGTTATTACTTTTTAAATTGTAATTTATAAAATTTTTAAATAAATTACTTTATAAATTTAAATATTTCTAATATCTAAATGACTTATGTTTAAATTAAAAATATTTAAATTTATAAATTAATTTATTTAAAAATTTTATAAATTACAATTTAAAAAGTAATAACAATTTAAACTTTATTTAATTTAAATTCATTATCTTTAAAAGATTAATTTATTAAAAAAATTAAATTAACTTGTTTTTCTATTTAAAAACTCTATATTTCAATTTAAAAGTGTATTATTTTAAATTTCAATCAAAAATTGTTTTAATAAAATATAAAAATATCCATTTAAAAATTTTAATTACAGTTTAATTAATTTCAATTCTATGAAATTCATTATGTTATATTTACTATAATTGAATAGTTAAAATAACAAACTACAGGAAATATCCTTTTAGCAAATATCAATTGAAATTCGCACTTGAATTACCAATTACATGTGCAAATATTGGCAAACGCAGCAGAAATAATCAAATGCTTTATCATCAAAATCTAACCTACTTTTCAAACTCCAACTTAAGAAAAAACAGCAACGAAATGTTTCAAGAAGAATGTATTAGTCTAATTATATCTTATCTAGGATAATTAGTTTTATAGAAGCGTAACTTTGACAAACTTAATTAAATAATCAGAAAAAAATATCTATAATGTGCAAATAAAATAATTATTTTGAATTATTATATACATAACCAGACTAGAGTAAATATATGTAAGACAGGACATGCATTTATTAGAGACTATTCTGATATATTTCAGTCTGTCATCTTTAATGCATATTATGCCATTTAAGCCTTATAATAATATATTTTTATATCACTTACATCACACACTTTTGTATTTGATACGTTTTGGAATACCATTTTTTTTGTATTTTCTTTTAGTATTTCATCGATGTTTTACATTTAATGGCTTTGCAAGGTCTTTGACTCAAAATGTCAGGCGAATATTTGCTTTCATTTTCGCCTGTATTATAGGTCAATATTTCTTATTGATTTTCGATTTGCCAAGGTTTACTTTTGTGTAAGCAAAACCACAAAAAATAAGTTGGTGCTTTTTTGGAAGAGAGCTAATAAAACACGAATGATTTGAAATATGCCATTATAATTTTAAGGAAAAATATATTTTTTTTAATATATTTTATTCAGTTCAATTATGAGTTGTCAAGTGACTTGATGGATTGATTCAGTTTTGAATAAAATGAATATTTATTATCGTTTAAGAGATAATAGGATGATAATGTTCCATATGGTTTACTGAATTATTAAAACTTTTGTCAGATAAAAGTAAATTATATACAAAACATAAATTTTGTAATTAATCTTATTACATAGCAACATTCATAACATTTCATAACAACACAGCAACATTCATAGCATTTCATAGCAACAATAGAAACATTCATAGCATTTCATAACAATAATAGCAGCATAATAGCATTCGTAGCATTTCATAACAATAATAGCAGCATAACAGCATTCATAGCATTTCATAACAATAATAGCAACATAACATTCATAGCATTTCATAACAATAATAGCAACATAACAGCATTCATAGCAACATTCATATCATTCATAACAACAATAGCAATAATCATAGCATTTCATAAAAGCGACATAACAACATTCATAGTATTTCATAATAGCGGCATAACAACATTCCTAGTATTTCATAACAACAATTGAAACTTAGTAACATTCATGGCATTTCATAACAACAATTGCAACGTGGTAACATTCATAGCATTTAATGACAATAATAGCAACATAACAGCATTCATAGTATTTCATAGCAACATTCATAACATTTCATAGCAACATTCATAGCATTGCATAACAACATTCATAGCATTTCATAACAACATTCATAGCATTGCGTAGCATTGCGTAGCAGCAATAGCAACATGATAACATTTCATATAAACAACATATGTGATAACATCACAGTATATATAAAATAATCATTATGCATTCAATGTATATTATGTAATAATTTCATCGTAACTTTTTACATCTAATAAAACTTTTTGTGTGTGTGTTTCTTGAAATTCTAGGTTTTTGGCAAGTAGAAGTTGTTGGAATTTTCGCCAAATTCATTGCTTACACTACTATCATCAACAAGTTATTGCTAATATTATGTTTATGTCGAGGAATAGTTATATTTAACATGTTTTAAAAAAACAAAATTATTTTCAGTAAAATAGGAAATTATTTCTTACAATTAGTTAGAATTATTTCATACAGTTTGTTTCGATATGTTACCAATAGTAGAATTCATGGAGTGCAAATGTTTGTTTTTCTTTATCGGGATTAATATGTATTTTTTTTAGAAATTAAAAAGTATTACCTATTATTATTTTATTCACTAAATAAATAATGTGACAATATTTGCATTTCAGTTGTTATAGAAACGGATAAAAAATAGTTTTACATGATAAATTTAACTTCATCATTGAATGTATTAAATATACTAAATATAATAAATATTGGATGAAAAGAAATATTTTAATAATAATTCTTTAAATTGAAATTATATTCTTTAATTGAATTCTTTAAATTTAAATTATATAAATATTATTAATCATCATTAATTGACATTAATTGAAATTTAAAGTACAATTATTAATGTTATTCCAAGGATGAGATTCTATGGATTCAAAAAGGTAAAACATTATTGTACTAAAACTACTTAATTTTATATCAAGCTCTATCAATTCAATTTATTGTATATAAATATAACTATATATATATAGAGAGAGAGAGATAAATTGTAAGGATTAACACATAAATTATGAGAAACTTAAAGCTATGCTTTTTATTAAAAATTCAAATCCAAAGGATGTAGAACAGTGCATTCTAGAGGATCAATAATTTAAAGCACAACTATTCTCCCTGTCAATTTCGCTGTCAATTAAGAATGACATTTCCTGTCATAAGGACTAAAGCTTTACCAGATTTTTTAAGGTTAACCTTCACTAGGGATTTATTAGCTTCATATTTAAAAGTAAAATAGTGGATGATTATAAATAAAATGGTATCATTTAATCTTAAATTTATTAATGTAATGTGTGGAGGAAGATTAAGCATTTTAGAAAGAATTTAATCTAAAGTAAAACAGCTCTCATAGCTTCAAAAATTAAAAATTTTAATTCAATTGTAGAACTTGATAAAATTCAGCTAATAAGGTAAACTATAAATATTTATTTATACCTATTTTATTGTATTTTACCCTATTCTTGCAAAATTTACAAGAACAGAATTATAATGATTTAAAATTAGAAGAAACGACCAAAACACATTTAAGAATGTTTACAATTTTTTTCGATAAAAGATTGCTAGCTCAATATTTTTCTATAATGGATTTGTTTAAAAAAATATTTGGTTAAATAGCATAATACCATTTTCCTGACAAAAAATTCATTGGTAATCGTGTTCATTCTCGACCTTTGTTTAGTGAGTGATTATGCATGCATATAACATGCAAGGGCTAAAGGTTATAACTATAAGAAACTTGAAAACTCTGCGACATTTGGAAAAAATTGTATACTTTCGTCAATAGGCTTTTCAGATAGGAATTTTCAAGATTTTCCTCATACGATTCACTTATTAAGATAATTATCTTAAACACTTCAAGTAATACAACCCTACAGATATTAGAGAATTGTTTGTGATGTAATATGTAGCATGGAAATCTTTAATGCAGGGAAACAAACTGCTATTCCTATTTCAAAGTCCAAATTTCTGTTGTGTAACTGTGCTTCCACCTACACACTGGCTGCTCCCTGTGACGTTCAGTAAAAATGGTCAGTCGGACTCCAAACTCTCACCTGAGAAAAAGTGCAACGAAACCACGCGTTTCTGTTGAAAATGTTTAGTTTACGGTCTCTCACCCCGAGAGGAAATACATTAAGAGTAACCCTTCGTATTAGTTGGCCTACAGACTCTCACCCGGAGAGAAATATTTCGCGCCCCTGCGCGTGTCCGAATTTCGGGTTTTCGACTTAGAAGTGGAATCCTTTCACGAATCTATAATTATCGGTCTCTAAATGAGTCAAATAGTGTTTGTTTCTAACTATATATATGTGGTGTTTGTGCGTGTGTAAATAAAGCTGTGGCTCAAACCTGTGACTCAAATATCTCAACCCAGCGACACTCAGTTACACTCTGGTTGCCCAATCTGCACTATACAGTTGTTATCTATGAGAAATATTTTGATATTTGACGTTACTTAATTATTGTTAATATGGCTAATTAAAATTTTTATTTAAAAAATTCAACGCATATTTAATCTATCTAAGGTATAGTAAAAAACGTTTGATGTTTTTTTTTCATTTTCAGATGCATTGTTTATTAAATATGATCCCTCCTTTCTTATTATAATCACAATGGTTTCGCCTGGAATAATTTCGCCTTTACTCGGCAAATTATGTTAATAAAATCATACAAATAATCCTTAAGTTTTTGGTAAGATACATAAAAGCTGGAAAATATAAAAAAAATATTCTATAGGTTATGGAAGTTTAAATAATAGTAAACAATATTATATTTTGAAAGATTTTTTTTAGTTTTATTTATTTATTTATTTTTTACTCGGCATTATACAATTTGGGGGCCTGATGGCATGGTAACTAGTGCTCTCGCCATAGTTTTTTTTTTTTTTTTTGTAGTGTACTTTATTGGGTGTTTGACATGATTTAAATAATCAGTGATTTTATTTGTTAAAATTTAATTGATTTTAGTAAAACATATATACTTAATTAAAATAAGAGCACTGTGACAGAAGCAAAAGAAACAGAGTTTGGCACTATGTCCTTATACCCATAAAAGTTTATGATAGTTTTACCTTCAATCTAAGCGTTTTTATGCAACAGAAGAAGATAAAAATAAACAACAGAAGATTGCAAACTAATCTTTTGGGAACATTTGCAGAACATTTTTTTTATAAACAAATATTTCTGTCCTGTTCATATTTATACATAAAAATAATAGTGGACTAATAAGGCAATAGTTTATTACACAATCCTTGAGCTCATGATATTCTCTTATATTAAATCTTAAAAAACTCCGATAACAATCAGGACAACTCCTGATAAAAAAAACCGATTTTTTGCACAATATCTCGGAGAAAAAAGGATTGATCAGATATATGATGAATTTTGCAAAATCAAATCTAAGAAACATGAAAACACATCCATTGAATCTAATAACTTACTAAATCATATATATTCATTATGATACTGACTCCAAATTTCACCATTTCAATACGAATGTTATTATATAATCGAAATATAAATGAAAAAAAGGAATGAAAAAAAAAGAGAGAGTGACAATAGATGAAGTAAACAAATATTAATTACGCAGTATTTCGATTCGAGACTCAGCCCCAACTTTGAAAAAAGTGTATCGAACTAATTGGACGCCGCCATATCAGACACACACTTGTGAGTCCCTTTTATTGTTTTCTTATATATAATCTTGAAGCTTTCGGTAGCAATCAGAACAAAGGTAAAAAGCAAAAAGAAAACGAACCTCTATTTCCCGACGGAAAAGAAAAATAGCCATGATAGCCTGAGGCTGGTTTGTGAAAACAGCGCCGCGAAACATGGCTGGATATCTGGGGATGCCATTTTCTCACTAATTAAGTGAGTCCCCGATGCCACAGAAAGCAAGACAATAGGCCTATTGTTCGTCAGTGAAAGAGTTAATAAGACGAGACGTTTTTTACTAATTTGTTCAGTGCAGTGAAAGACGAATATGCAGAATAATTATTTGTGAAAAAATTAAATTCCTCTGTTTCTTTTCTTTTCTTTTTTTTTTTTTTTTTGAGTCAACTCTGTTGTGTATTGTTTACCCCTTATTTTTACGCTTTAGCTGTTCCTTTCTGTTGGGATGAAATAATTAAGTTTTAGTCGGAGAAATTGTGTCGAAGATATTTTGGGTTTTGTAATGGATTCTTTATTAAAAAAAAATGCCATTTTCTCACTAATTAAGTGAGTCCCCGATGCCACAGAAAGCAAGACAATAGGCCTATTGTTCGTCAGTGAAAGAGTTAATAAGACGAGACGTTTTTTACTAATTTGTTCAGTGCAGTGAAAGACGAATATGCAGAATAATTATTTGTGAAAAAAATTAAATTCCTCTGTTTCTTTTTTTTTTTTTTTAGTCAACTCTGTTGTGTACTGTTTACCCCTTATTTTTACGCTTTAGCTGTTCCTTTCTGTTGGGATGAAATAATTAGGTTTTAGTCGGAGAAATTGTGTCGAAGATATTTTGGGTTTTGTAATGGATTCTTTATTAAAAAAACATTAATTATTGATCAAAATAGTTTTTAGTTTATTTAAATGTAATTTTGTGGGCAAAACATAATTTGGAAAATGTTGTGTTATAAGGCTGTTTTTCATAAAGTTAATCTACGCGTCTCAATAAAATAATTTGACTAATGCTACAGTTTGTAATAAAATTATGAATATTATGACTTTGTTACGTCTGGTAAAAACTTTATGTATATTAAGTACAGTCTCTAATTTTAATAATTTAAGCATTGATATATTTCGCATTGTTATTTTCATTTTTCTTCTGATGATGTCCAAATGGACACTCAGAGCAATATTTTTATGTGTATATATGTTTAAGATCATGCAAATGCCATCCGCATAGATACAGAGGATCAGCATAGATCATGCCATCAAATGTTTAAAAACGTCATCTGATGAAATTTAGCTAAATGTCTTACAGAGCACATGTATATTTTAGTTGAGTTCTTATAATTTTATGTGTAGAATAACAACAGGTTACAAAAGCACTCAAAAATCCAATAAATTCTGTTGTTCTAAATCTGTTATGTGCATGAAACAGCAAATTATTTGCTGTCAAAAAACAAAATATTCCTAATCGATTCTTAAAATAATGAGTAATTCTTAATCAAAATACTATTTTAATTTGTTCAAAATGTTATTTTGTGGGAAAAAGTTACTTTGAGAGATGTTGTGTTATAAGGTTATTTTTAATATAGTTGATTTACGTATCTTAATAAAGTCGTTTGTCTAATTCTACAATTTGCAGTAAGATTATGAATATTATTGATTTTGTTATCTCTGCGTAAACTTTATTTATATTAAATACAGTCACCAATTTTATAAATTTAGACAAGGTTTGTCTTCTTATGCTGTCCTAGTAAACGTCCAGACCAATGTTTTTATGTATATAACATATATATATCAAATGCCATGTATATATATCTTGCCATGTATTTATATCATGCCGTAAATACATATATATATATAATGCCGTAAATATATATATCATATCATCAAATGTTTAAAAACGTCATCTAATTATTTTTACCTAAATGTCTCACTGAGCACATGTATATTTTAATTGACGTCTTATGATTTCATGTATACAAAACAGCAGGTTATAAAAGCAATTTAAAATCCAATAAACATTGTTGTTCTAAAACATGTATGTGTGTGAAATGGCAAATCATTTGCAGGCACGAAACAAAATATCGTATGTTAAGTAATGTTGTTAAAAATTCTACGAACTAATGAAGATTAAAATTCCAATCAGAATTCAGATATTTTATATATCGAATACAACAGCTGTACTTTAAACTGCACCATTTTATTTAACTGCACCAACAAAACTAACTATGCCTCATTAATTCACAAAATGTTTCGAATATCTTTCTATCGACTTCACAATGCGCAAGGGGAACTATTACTTAAACAGAAAATAGTCTAAAAAACGTTTATGTGTCTGAACTGGCAAATTATTTGCAGGCCCTAAACATGCTGTATATAAAGTCTGAAAAATTCTTACAATGCATTGTGGTAATAAATTCTTTAAATTAAAAAAAAATCTAATTAACTAATGAAGATTAAAATTGTCTATAAGAATTCAGATGTTTTATACATCGAACACAACAGCTGTATTTTGAACTGCACAATTTTATTGTGCTTTTTAACTGCATCAAATAAACTATGTCTCATTAAGTCACAAACTGTTTCAGATATCTTTATATCGACTTCACACTGAGCAAGAGGAACTATTACTTAAACAAAAAGTAGCGTGAAAGACTTTTATGTATGTGAAATGGCAAATTATATGCGGGCACCAAACAAAATATTGTATGTAACGACTTTAAAATTCTAACATTGTATTTTGGTAACGAACTCTTTGAATTAAAAAAAATTCTAAGAATTAGTGAAGATTAAAATTATATAATATTCTCTTATAATAAATCTTAAAAGATTGCGATCACAACCAGTACAACTTCTGACAGAAAACGGCATTTTGTTCACTATTTCTAGGAGAAAAAAGATTGATCTGATATAGTATGAATATTGCAATATCAAATCTAAGAAACATGAAAACATATCTATTGAATCTAATCATTTTATAAATTATATATTTCCATAATGATACTGACTCCAAACTCCAACATTTTAATACTAATGATGTTTATTATATAATCGAAATATAAATGAAAAACTGATGAAAAAGAAAGTGACAATAGACGAACTACACAAATATTAATTACGCAGTATTTCGATTCGAGACTCAGCCCCAACTTTGAGGAAGGTGTATCGAACTAATTGGACGCCGCCATATCAGACACACACTTGTGAGTCCCTTTTATTGTTTTCTTATATTTAATCTTGAAGCTTTCGGTAGCAATCAGAACGCAGCTAAAAAGCAAAAAGAAAATGAACCTCTATTTCTCGACGGAAAAAAGAAAAACATCTGTGATAGCCCGAGGCTGGTTTGCGAAAACAGCACAGCGAAACACGGCTGGATATCTGGGGATGCCATTTTCTCACTAATTAAGTGAGTCCCCGATGCCATAGAAAGCAAGACAATAGGCCTATTGTTCATCAGTGAAAGAATTAATAAGACGAGACGTTTTTTACTAATTTGTTCAGTGCAGTGAAAGATGAATATGCAGAATAATTATTTGTGAAAAAAATTAAATTCCTCTGTTTCTTTTTCTTTTCTTTTTTTTTTTAAGTCAACTCTGTTGTGTAACTGTTTACCCCTTATTTTTACGCTTTAGCTGTTCCTTTCTGTTGGGATGAAATAATTAAGTTTTAGTCGGAGAAATTGTGTCGAAGATATTTTGGGTTTTGTAATGGATTCTTTATTAAAAAAACATTAATTATTGATCAAAATAGCTTTTTAATTTATTTAAATGTAATTTTGTGGGCAAAACATAATTTGGGAAATGTTGTGTTATAAGGCTGTTTTTCATAAAGTTAATCTACGCGTCTTAATAAAATAATTTGACTAATGCTACAGTTTGTAATAAAATTATGAATATTATGACTTTGTTACGTCTGATAAAAACTTTACTTATATTAAATACAGTCTCTAATTTTAATAATTTAAGCATTGATATATTTTGCATTGTTATTTTCATTTTTCTTCTGATGATGTCCAAATGGATACTCAGAGCAATATTTTTATGTGTATATATGTTTAAGATCATGCAAATGCCATCCGCATAGATACAGAGGATCAGCATAGATCATGCCATCAAATGTTTAAAAACGTCATCTGATGAAATTTAGCTAAATGTCTTACAGAGCACATGTATATTTTAGTTGAGTTCTTATAATTTTATGTGTAGAATAACAACAGGTTACAAAAGCACTCAAAAATCCAATAAATTCTGTTGTTCTAAATCTGTTATGTGCATGAAACAGCAAATTATTTGCTGTCAAAAAACAAAATATTCGTAATCGATTCCAAAAATAATGAGTAATTCTTAATCAAAATACTATTTTAATTTGTTCAAAATGTTATTTAGTGGGAAAAAGTTACTTTCAGAGATGTTGTGTTATAAGGTTATTTTTAATATAATTGATTTACGTATCTTAATAAAGTCGTTTGTCTAATTCTACAATTTGCAGTAAGATTATGAATATTATTGATTTTGTTATCTCTGCGTGAACTTTATTTATATTAAATACAGTCACCAATTTTATAAATTTAAACAAGGTTTGTCTTCTTATGCTGTCTTAGTAAACGTCCAGACCAATGTTTTTATGTATATAACATCTATATATCAAATGCCATGTATATATATCTTGCCATGTATTTATATCATGCCATAAATACATATATATATATAATGCCGTAAATATATATATCATATCATCAAATGTTTAAAAACGTCATCTAATTATTTTTACCTAAATGTCTCACTGAGCACATGTATATTTTAATTGACGTCTTATGATTTCATGTATACAAAACAGCACGTTATAAAAGCAATTTAAAATTCAATAAACATTGTTGTTCTAAAACATGCATGTGTGTGAAATGGCAAATCATTTGCAGACACGAAACAAAATATCGTATGTTAAGTAATGTTGTTAAAAATTCTACGAACTAATGAAGATTAAAATTCCAATCAGAATTCAGATATTTTATATATCGAATACAACAGCTGTACTTTAAACTGCACCATTTTATTTAACTGCACCAACAAAACTAACTATGCCTCATTAATTCACAAAATGTTTCGAATATCTTTCTATCGACTTCACAATGCGCAAAAGGAACTATTACTTAAACAGAAAATAGTCTAAAAAACGTTTATGTGTACGAACTGGCAAATTATTTGCAGGCCCTAAACATGCTGTATATAAAGTCTGAAAAATTCTTACAATGCATTGTGGTAATAAATTCCTTGAATTAAAAAAAATCTAATTAATTAATGAAGATTAAAATTGTCTATGAGAATTCAGATGTTTTATACATCGAACACAACAGCTGTATTTTGAACTGCACAATTTTATTGTGCTTTTTAACTGCATCAAATAAACTATGTCTCATTAAGTCACAAACTGTTTCAGATATCTTTATTTCGACTTCACACTGAGCAAGAGGAACTATTACTTAAACAAAAAGTAGCGTGAAAGACTTTTATGTATGTGAAATGGCAAATTATATGCGGGCACCAAACAAAATATTGTATGTAACGACTTTAAAATTCTAACATTGTATTTTGGTAACGAACTCTTTGAATTAAAAAAAATTCTAAGAATTAGTGAAGATTAAAATTATATAATATTCTCTTATAATAAATCTTAAAAGATTGCGATCACAACCAGTACAACTTCTGACAAAAAACGACATTTTGTTCACTATTTCTAGGAGAAAAAAGATTGATCAGGTATAGTATGACTATTGCAATATAAAATCTAAGAAACATGAAAACATATCTATTGAATCTAATAATTTTCTAAATTATATATTTCCATAATGATACTGATTCCAAATTCCAACATTTTAATACTAATGATGTTTATTATATAATCGAAATATAAATGAAAAACTGATGAAAAAGAAAGTGACAATAGACGAACTAAACAAATATTAATTACGCAGTATTTCGATTCGAGACTGAGCCCCAACTTTGAGGAAGGTGTATCGAACTAATTGGACGCCGCCATATCAGACACACAGTTGTGAGTCCCTTTTATTGTTTTCTTATATTTAATCTTGAAGCTTTCGGTAGCAATCAGAACGCAGCTAAAAAGCAAAAAGAAAATGAACCTCTATTTCTCGACGGAAAAAAGAAAAACAGCTGTGATAGCCCGAGGCTGGTTTGCGAAAACAGCACAGCGAAACACGGCTGGATATCTGGGGATGCCATTTTCTCACTAATTAAGTGAGTCCCCGATGCCATAGAAAGCAAGACAATAAGCCTATTGTTCGTCAGTGAAAGAGTTAATAAGACGAGATGCTTTTTACTAATTTGCTCAGTGTAGTGAATGACGAATATGCAGAATTGATAATTAATTAAGAAAAAATTGAATTCTTCTGTTTCTTTCTTTTTCTTTTTGAGTCAATTTTGTTTTCTACTTTTTAACCCTTATTTTTAAGCTTCAGCGGTTCCTTTCTGTTGGGATGAAATAATTTTTTAGTCAGAGAAATTGTGCGGAAGATATTTTGGGTGTTGCAATCGATTCTTTAAAAAATCATTCATTATTGTTTAAAATATTATTTTAATTTGTTTAAAATGTTATTTTGTGGGTAAAACATAATTTGAGAAATGTTGTGTTATTATGTTATTTTGAATAAATTTGATCTACGGATCTAAATAATAATTTGTCTAATACTACAATTTGTAGCAAATTATAAATATTATTGATTCTGTTACTTCTGTGAAAACTTTTTTTATATTAAATAAAGTCACCTATTTTATTAATTTAAGTAAGCATTTTATTTTCTTTGTCTGCTGATGCCGTCACGATAGTCCGTATTACCAATATTTATTTGTAGCTCACTATTTTATATATCTAAAGATCTAAAGATCATGTCATTCATTTTTTAAAAATTTCAGCTAATGATTTTTAGCTGAATGTTTTACTGAGCACATGTAAATTTTAATTGAGGCGTTACAATAACAATAGGCTTCAAAAATACTTACATAATTCAATAAATATTGTTATTCTAAAGCATTTATGTGCGTTAAATACAATCACAAATTTTATAAATTTAAGCTAGCATTTTATTTTCATTGTCTTCTTATGCTGTCACAGTAGATCTTCAGGCCAATATTTTTATGTGAATATATATAAAGATCATGCCATCAAATGATTTAAAACGTCAGCTAATTTTTAGCTGAATGTCTTACTGAGCACATGTATATTTTAATTGAGGCCTTATCATATTTTGTGTACAATAACAACAGGCTAAAAAAGAACTTACAAAGTCTAATAAACGTTATACTAAAACATTTATATGCGTTAAATATAATCACAAATTTTATAAATTTAAGCAAGCATTGTTATTTTCGTTGTCCTTTTCATGCTGTCACAATAGATCTACAGGCCAATCTACACTCAAAAGCCAAGACATTATGACCACCCCTACATTTTGTAATGAACTCGCCTGGATGACGTGGAAGGTACGTGATCAGGTGGAAGTGGTATTTAACTGCTGCTGGAGAGTCTGAAGAATCATTCTTTCACTTCTGTGTGTGATGGGAAAGGCTGCGGATCTAAGCGACTTTGATAGAGGGCAAATTGTAATGGCTCGAAGGCTCGGAACAAGTATTTCCGAAACTGCGCGACTCGTGGGTTGTTCGCGATCTACAGTTGTTAGTACTTATGCAAAGTGGATGAATGACGGTGAAACCAGCAGTAGACGACATGGTGTTGGACGTCCACACGCTATCAAAGAAAAAGGTCGTCGGAGACTGTCTCGCATGGTGAAGCAAAACCGGAGCCAGACAGTGGCTCACCTGACAGCCCAATACAATGCAGGGCCAAGTAGAATAGCATCGGAGCACACTGTTCAGCGGACACTGTTGAATATGGGGCCACGTAGCAAACGACCCACTCGTGTGCCTTTGCTGACCAAGCGTCATCGCCAACTGCGCCTGCACTGGGCCCGTGAACATCGTGACTGGTCCATGGATCAGTGGGAGAAAGTTGCCTGATCAGATAAATCACGGTTTGTCATTCATTACGCCGGCATACGCCGTCTTCCAGGCGAACAGTTGCTCTCTCAATGTACAGTAAGTCATACACAGGCCGGTGGTGGCGGTATTATGCTTTGGGGGACGTTCACTTGGGCGTATCGGGAACCCGTGCTTGTGGTAGAGCAGACCATGAATGCTACAGGGTATCTGACCATCATTGCGGACCAGTTGCACCCTTACATGGCCTCTGTTTTTCCATCTGTAAATGGAATGTCCCAACAGGACAACGCTCCTTGTCACAAGGCTAAAATTGTGTTGGAGGGGTTCCAGGAACATGATGCTGAATTCCAGTTAATGTCCTGGCCACCTAACTCACCGGATCGCAATCCGATAGAATACATTTGGGATGTCCTGGGACGGCAGCTCAGAGTTCAAAGACCACCAATTCGCAATATCTCGGATTTGCGTGACCGTTTCTTAAACATCTGGTACAATCTGTCTCCGGCCATCTACCAAGGACTTGTGGCATCCATGCCAAGCCGGGTTGAAGCTGTGTTGCGCACCAAAGGTGGGCCAACTCGTTATTGACGGGTGGTCATAATGTTTTGGCTCTTGAGTGTATATATCTGTATATATCTAAAGATCATGCCGTCAAATGATTAAAAACCTCAGTTCACGATTTTTAGCTAAATGTCTTGCTGTGCACATGCATATTTTAATTGACACCTTATGTTATTGTGTGTACCATAGCAACAGATTACACTACAACAGCACTTACAAAATCCAATAAACAGTATTGTTCTAATATTTAATGTGCGTGGGACTTTCAATTATTTGCAGGAACAATAGAAAATATTGCATATAAATACGCATAAATTCTTACATTGTATTGTGGTGATTAACTCTTTAAATTAAAAAAAAAATTCTAAAAATTAATGAAAATTAAAATGAGATGCTATTTCTTTATATTAAATTTTAAATGATTCTGATAGCAACCAGGACAATTCATAAAAGAAAAACCACCATTTTGTTTCACAATCGGAAGAAAAAGGGTTTGATCAGATATATAAATGATGAATTTTGCAAAATCAAATCTAAGAAGCATGAACTCGTATCTATTAAATATAAATCATATATTTCTATAAAGATACTGCTAAAAAGTGCCAAAATTTCAATACTAATGATATTATATAATCGAAACATATACTCATGTTTGTGAAAATTGCAACACCAGCAACATCATCAAAATTGCAACATCATCGCGAGTGAGCTGAAATTTTCAGGAAATGCAAATTAGCGCATGATATGCAAATGATTAGAATTTCAAATCCGTAGCGCATGCGTATGCTCAGCAGCGCCCTCTGAACGGCGAATGGATCCGAATAAATAGACGGCTGTAGCGAGGCGTGTATAGTTATCGGTGGTTATCTGCTAGTGGTAAACGTTAGCTTAATGGTTACTTATGCCTCTTCGACGAAAGAGAGCGAGATTTGAACAACTTACAGAGTTTGAACGGGGGAGAATCACCGTCTTTCGTGAAGCTGGATTGTCTTATAGTGCAGTAGCCGCTCGTGTGCAGCGTAACAGCAGCACAGTGATGCGTGTTTGGAAGCAGTGGTCGGACGAGTGTCGGGCAACTCGGAAATCCGGAAGTGGACCCCGAAATGTGACGTCAGCTCGCGATGATAGACACCTAGTCCGCATGGCGCTGATGGACCGTACAGCTTCCTATAGACAATTGGCAGCACAGTGGTCAATAGGTACAGGTGTTTCATTGTGTGCTTCATCAATTTGTAGACGTCTGCTGCAGCGTGGACTGCGCGCAAGGACTCCTTTATACAGGATCCCTCTCATGCTAAACCATCGCCGCCTGCGGCTACAATGGGCCGCTCAGCACAGAGACTGGCGTGCTGATTGGCAGCATGTCGTGTTTTCTGACGCATTCCGCTTTAATTTGTGGTACCATGATGGCCGTATTCGTGTCAGACGCTAAGACGGTGAACGCCACAGTGGACGAACACCCGGAGTTATGGTGTGGGGTGTCATAGCATATCATGGACGATTTCAATTGATAAGAATTGTAGGCAATCTGAACAGCAACCGGTACATCAGTGAAGTTCTACAGCCCCAAGCTGTTCCCTTCCTTCAAATCTTGCCAGGCGCTGTATTTCAACAGGACAATGCTCGCCCTCATATCGCTAGGACTGTTCAATCCTTCTTTGCAACGCGGCAGGTACAGCTTCTTCCTTGGCCTGCGTATTCCCCGGATATGCCGCCGATTGAACATGTGTGGGATTTCGTTGGTCGGCGTCTCTCTCGTGATCCTCGTCCTGTTGCTTCTGCAGACGAACTTTGGGGGCGCATACAAACAATATGGAATGCTCTTCCTCAGGCAGACATTCAAAATTTGTTTGACTCCATGCCACGTCGTGTGGCAGTACTTATTGCGGCTCGTGGTGGCTAGACAAAATACAGATTCCGATCTCTTGTTATTGTTTGTTTGCTTTGAATATTTAATCATTTATTTGTACCACTACCACTCAACTGTGTATTAAATTTCATTCAATTATGACGATTCCTTCATGGTGTTGCAATTTTCACAAACATGAGTTTAAATAA
>BPLQ01005072.1:0-68230 GCA_021605075.1 Caerostris darwini
TACTGAGTATGGAATAATCTCGGCATTTTCTTTCACACATTAAATTAGGCCAATAGAAAGAGTGGTTTGTTACAACCATCATCATCGAGCTTATGTGCTTTTTATCATCGCAACCTACTATACTTCGGTCAGGGAACTGAGCATGCATGCATGGAATCTCTGAGATGTTGGAGGCTCAGAAGGCAATATTTGGGACAGCAATGGTGCATTAAACTAGCCTCACAAACCGCCACCTATTCCATACCACGTGGGTTTACACAGTCACAAATAAATTGCCATAGTCAAAATCTCTGGACTAAACTGGATGCATAGCTTGTCTTTCGAATACAATGTTATCTTTCTAATCAACTTAATAATATTAAGCGCACATTCGCATGAATAGCGCAGGCAATTCTCATTATGGTTAGCAATGTTGTTCTACCACTAGCGCCATACATATAATACATTGCAGCAAATCTGGGTATTTAAATGCTTTAATTGTAGGTCTCGTGCATAGGGCAGTAAATTATTACATTGTTACTTTTATTAATTTTTTAATCCTCTAATGACAATTTTAAAAAGTTAAAATATTTCATACAAACCGTGCTTGTTTTACATAATATGTTATCGAATAGGTATGTAATGTTACATGATAGAAATTAAAAGGTTACGATATTTAAACTTGAGCAAGATCACTTAGCAAGCAAACATGCCCTCTTTCGATCCAACAAGAGGCATTGCGACTGTATGTTCGATCTATTTACCCAAGATAAGATGCATCGTACTTATATAATGACAATTTTCTACGTTGGCGTTTGTTTATTTTTAGTTTAAACGATTAAAAAGTGGTGATTTTTGACTTGAAAGATGTTATAGGTCAGTCGCAAATAAGGTATTTGAATTAGATGAAACTGCTTATGTCGTTGGCTGCCGTCAACAAATGATCAATTTGGAACCATGCATTGGTTGAAAAGGGTACTCATCTGCCAGTTCTCATGCTGTATTCAATTTGCAGTTAGCATATTGCTCATCGATAAAAGGGAAGTCAAACATATTTTGTCTCGTTCTTTTTTCAATTATTATTAACATTTGCCTCTTTCTTAGTGCCATGGTATTTGCGCAATAACAATTTCAGGATAACCGGTTACTGTATTTTATCTGCCGACACAGTCCAGCAAAAAAGAGGCTCAAGACTACAAATGGTGATCTTCGTCACTATCACCCATTCTAAGATCAGTACATCAAACAAATAATGACTGAAAGCCGTCAAATTGCTAAATTAAAATGATTATCGCTGTTGGAGACCAGCCATCTTGCTGCCGCCTGGCATGAACTGGCAGATGCCCAACATTTCTTACCTGAACCGTGTTTTCCCATATGATTCAGCAGATTAATGGACACTCACTTCCATGTGCACTGACGGCGACAAGCAGCCGGAAGTGTGAGCAGAATTTAAGGTCATCTTAATTTTCTGATGTTTATTATTTTTTTATTTATTACAATATTATTTGTTTGCTCCAAGTCATTGAAATAAAATAAAAACAATATTTATGGCATATTTGCCCCGCTTATTGTCTATGCGTAATGTACTAATTGTTGTCAAATAGTTTGATTTCCTTCAGTTGCTTTGTGATACAAAACAAAATTTCACTTTGTATTTCTATCATTACTGGTGCTCTAAGATATTGCTTAAAGTGAATACATTATGAGCAGCTGGTTGCTTTCTACCAACACTACAGGTTTTCATATCATTTTTTAGAGAATGGTTTTGGGAAAAGTCATTAAAATCATCTACATTCCGATTTTTCAGGAGAGATTTCCAGCTTGCACAAATAAAATACCTGCAAGCTTATGCTTGCGCCATCTCGATTCAATGATATGCTTTCTGAAATATCAGCTCATACCCAGTGTGCAATTATAATCAATCTCTGAAAATGTGCAGCTAGCAATGATGTACGAGCGTAAATCACTCACTGGTATGTCTATTGCTTTAAAAACGATAAGAGCCATTGCGTGTAGCTCACATGGGATATCGTGTAGAATTACAATCTGCACCCCAATAAGCAAAGAAGAGACAGTTATCCCTAAAACTCTTCAGGAGATGCCTTTCTTTGTTCTTTTTTTGTGTTATTTCAGATCATAATGAAATAAAGAAGTCAGTAAAAATTGTACTGATAGTATGCGCAAACTCGCCCACAAACTGGGGCTGCCAGCTGCCATATTTATTAAAATTGAATGCACACTGAAAGCATAACACAGAAAACAAAATTATTAACAAATGCAACAAAATCACCTTAAAATGCCTGTTTAAAAATTTTGTATTCTCCATACTGCCTGGTTCACCCTCCGCCGCCAGTCCCGGCCTCAGTGCCGAAAACGGGCAGGCAGTCCTGGACGGGACTGTCTCGAGAGCTATTCGTAACCTGCCGTTGGCTACCCTGAGTCACTTGGGACTCCTTCTCGATCCTCTGTTTTTTCGTGCTGACTGGCCCATCATCAGCCAGACACTTCCTTCTTTTTCTTCTTTGTTCCAAAAGCCCAATGTTGAAAACCAGTTGGTCCGTGTCTAATCGGTATGTGAACAAATCCTTGAAAGAAACATTGAGCTCAAATTTGTTTGTTGTGGGAATGCATGAGGATCCTTACTAGCAGAATAGGCTTAGATCTAGTCAATGGGTATTGCGTAAGTTTAATGAATATCTGATAAGAATTGAATGCAAATTGAAAACAAATGATATCAATCTTGTTTTCCACATTTCAAAACAAAATAAGAAAATTTCGTTCGTGAATCCCAATCAAAATAAACTGATAATCATAATATTTTTGATTAAATTCTGAGCAGAATTTTTCTTATTTTGTTTGAAATATTGGAAAAACAAGATTGATATCATTTTGTTTTTAAGATACTAATCATTCAATTCTTTATATTTGTAATTTATGGAATGTTCATTACAAACGCACCCAAATTACCAACTCACCCATTATTCTATTTAAATCTAAAAAAAATATTCTATATAGAGTAAGGATCCATCATGCATTCCCACAACAAACTATAAATTTGAACTCAATGTTAATAAATGTTTCTTTCAAAGACAGTTTGACACGTACGTTAGACTTTGGACTTAGCAAGTTTTTCTTTTCGACCGTTAGACTTTGGAACCGATGACGGGAGAGGCAGAAAAAGAAAAGGAAGTGTACAGCACAGTGGAGTGTAGGTTCCAGTCAGCACGAAGGGTACAAGAGTCGAGAGAAGAGTCCCAAGTAGTACAGAGGGCAGCCAGAGTTCAGAACAGGTACTTCAGAGGGTACAAAATATAGCCAACGGGGAAGAGATCAAGGTTCACAGATACTCCTTTCAAGGACGGGTTGTTCCTTACGTTAGAATTAGGACTTTGCACATTTTTTCTCCCGTTTAGACTTTGAAACCGATAACGGCAGAGGAAGAAAAAGAAAAGGGAGTGTGCAGAGTGGAGTGAAGGTTCCAGACAGTATGGAGAGTACAAAGATTTTTAAACGAACTTGTTTTTAAGATGATTTTGTTTAACATTTGTTAAATAATTTTGTTTTCTGTGTTATGCTTTTCAGTTGTGCGTGCTGTCTTTCCAATTTTAATAAATATGGCAACTGAACATCCCATAATTAGTTTGAGAAATAATTTAGTTTGTATCCACGAACAACACTGAATCAAGACCATATGCATATCCGGTCCTAATTTTTACTGATAGGCTTCTTATTTCATTTATGAATACCCAGAATAGCACAAAAAAGGAATAAAGAAAGGCATCACTTTCCTGAAGGATTTTTAGGGATAACTGTCTCTCTTTTGCTTATTGTAGGGTGCAAGATCCCGATAATTCCTACCTGACTATCCATGTGAGATACCTTACACACGCCATCGAGTCTTATCGTTTTTAAAAGCAATAGACGCTACCAGTGAATTCCAAGTTGATGCTGGTTGCATGCATTATCGATGCTAGCTGCACACATTTTCAAGTTGATTATAATTGCACACTGAGATTATGAAACAGATATTTCAGAAAGCATATCATTGAACAAAATCGAGATGGGTAGGAAACATAAGGCGTTATTTTCTGTGCAAAATGAAATCCTCTCCTGAAAATCTCAGAAGATGTAGATGATATTTTAATGACTTTTCCCAAAAATTATTCATTCTCTAAAAATGATTTCATAATGAGCTGTGTCTGAGAGCCGTAACAACGTGTTGGACGAAGTAACCGAAAGAAGATGCTCATAATGTATTCACTTACTTTAATATCTTAGAGCTGTGTAATCGTATTTCTAAAGTGAATTTTTTGTTTACTGATCACAAAGCAGCTGAGGGAATCTGAGCTAATTTTGATGAAAGAGGAATTGAAATTACTTATTACGTACATAGATTATTACTTTAAGCGGAATAGGTATCGCCATAGGATATCATATGTGTTGTTGTATTTTTTTTTTTATTTCCAATGACAAGGCAAGTAGAAGTAAAATAATAATAATAATAATAAGGCAAAAAATACAAAAGAATAAACATCCAGAAAATACAAAGATGACCGAAGTCATTGCCTTAAGAGTTCTCTCACACGCCAGTAAAGCGCTGTCGCCGTCAAGTACCGCACATCGTTGGAGGTGGGGTCTGTCCATTGAATCTGCTGAATCATATAGGAGAAAGCCACGGTTCGAAAAGATTTTAAGAGATGTTCTGTTAGGCAGTCATCGCCTGTCAAAAGACGGAACTGGGCGCAAGTCGTCGCGGATTGTTGGGTATTGCTAAAAGATCTTCAGTTCTCCAACGCTTTGACTTAATCTCATTTTGAATTTGTAATTTGTGGCTTTTAGTCATTATTTGTTTGATGTATAATTTTATAGAATGGAGTGATAGTGATGAAGATCTCATTTGAAATAGTCTTGAGCCTCTTTTTTGCTAGACAATCGGCCAGATCTTTCCCAAAAATGCCACAATGGCCAGTTATCCCCTGAAGGTGTGTTATTGTATAAATACCAATAACTAAGAAAAGAGGCAAAGTCTGTTGAATATAATAATTAGGGCAAGACAAAAAATATCTTTGACCGCTTTTGATGTGTATGATTGAGCAATATCTTCTTGCAAAATTAATTTTTCCTTGACATGAAAACCCCAACGAACCCGTCCTGGTTGCTTTTCAATTAATGCATGGTTCAAATTGATCATTTGTTGACAGCAGCCAACGGTATAAACAGTTTCATCTAGTTCCAGAAGCTCGCGGTCATTTCACTGATTTTCTGTTGGCCTAGGTTTTCTTTGTCTTTCAAGTCATAATCACCACTTTTAAATCGTTTAAAACAAAGTAAACAAACGCCTTGTATTAGAAAATTGTCATTGTAAATTTACATAATACATTCGCATCTTTATCTTAATTAAACAAGGTCGAACATACGAGTCGCAAATGCTCTTGATTTGGATCGAAATTTGACATGTTTGCCCCACTAAATAAAAATGACGCTAACTTCAAATCATTTAAATATCATTAGCCTTTTGAAATTCCTATCATAGTAACACAATTACATACCTGGTGTTCGATGCCTGTTATGTAAAATAAGCACAGTTTATTGTAAATATTTGCTTTTAAAATTATCATTAGAGTTAAAAATTGTAAAGTAATTAATGTAATAATTTATATATACTATGCAGACCTACATTGTTTTATACAATTTAAAGCATTTAAATTGTTGGAATACCCCAGATTTTCTGCAATGTATTATATGTATATTGAGCGCTAGTGAGAATTGAAACTAGCATTGCTATTATAATGAAATTGCCTGCATACATATTCATGCGAATATTGCGCTAATATTTATTAAGTTGATTAGAGATAACTACATTGTGATTCGGAAAGATTTAAACTATGCATCCAGTTTAGTTAGAGATTTTGACTATGGCAATTTGACATGACTGTGTAAATTCCACATTAATGGAATAGAGTGTAATTTTAATGAGCTAGTTTATTTAATGCACCGCAATTGCTGTCCAAATATTGCCTTCTAGTTGGCATACAAGGATTCCATGCATGTTAGAATGCTCGATTCCTGTTAGTATAGTAGGTTGCGATTGATTAATAAAAACACATAAGCTCGATGATGATTTCCAAAGTGTGTCGCAATAACAGTTAGATTTTATGAAAGTTTTTTATGCCCATATCATGATCCTGTAGTAATCCAAGCAGTTAACTTGAAGAAAAACACAGATTCAAATCCATTGACTGATTTTCGCAATTATTTCCAGACACGATGGCGAATATTACATCGTGTGTAAGTGTATCGCATTAAAAACGTGCTGCCTGGTAGAATTCACTCTTTTTCTGTTGGCCTAGTTTTCAATAATGTGAAAGAAATGCCGAAGATATTCCCGTAATGTATTACTCAGTATAAAGTGGCAAAATTAATTTACTCTGTGAGTATGTTGGTTGGTTGGGGTTTTATGGCACAAGAGCCAGATTTGGCTATGCTGCGCCAAACAAAGGTGCGTTTTTGTAAAAGTCGTATGATATTAAGAGTAAAATAATTGTCATAGGTATAAAAAAGTAAACACAAGACAATATAGAAATGGTTAAAATACTAAAAAGTCAATTTCAAGATCGAGGTAAAAAAATGATGAAAAATCATGAACATAGCAATAAAACAGTTGTCACCTGAACAGGATAAAATTGATAAATAAGTAATAAGAGACGCATGCAAAGGTTAAAAATTTCACATAAAAGTTAACTTGGATAAATTCCATCAGTCCAAGACCATGTCTTTTACATCGTATTCAACACAGTCATCAGAACCGTCTGATGAGAGAGAGGCGGAGTCCGACTCTGAAACGATTGTTCTTTCAGGTGATCTGTGAGTATGAGTCTATGCATATACACACATTCGAACAAAAAATATTTAAATCAAATAAAATCATTTTTATAAAATATACATCATATTTATTTTAATTATTAATTTAAATTTAAGAAAAATATCATAAAATAAGATGAAATTAATCCCTAAAAAATGTGTGTGTGTGTGTGTGTATTCTCACAAATGCGATGTCTAACATAATATGTTTAAATTCAGTGATTGTTTTAAGTCTTAATGTAGATATTCTATAGAAATTCTTTTCAGGCAAAATGCATGCATCAAAACTAGCTAGGTGTTTACCTTTCAAGATGTGTATTAATCTTTAACTGACAATAAAAAATTTCTTATCATTTTTAATATGATTATATGAAAAAATTTCGATTTAATAATAATTATGTAAATAAAAATATTTATCTTCATTATGATTTAATTATTTCTGTAATTATGAAAGATTTAAATATTTCAGTAAATCTAAGGATATAATTATTCTATTTAAGAAAGGATATAATTATTCTGCTGAAGGAAGGATATAATTATTCTGTTGAAGGGAGGATGTAATTATCGTGTTTAAGTATACGCACTTTGATGGGATTCATATGACATATGCTAATACAAATTGATGTGCAGTTCCTTTGAAATGTGCATTATATATAAAAGAAAATAATGCTATTCCAAAATTTGTACATGTTTTAGATTTTTCATAATTGTTATTTTATATTACTGCTTTTAGATAAGGACTGTTTGTTGCATACTGTTTTGAACTTTTTAATTAAGGACTTTTCGTTGTAAATATAAAAAAAAAAACATGCCTGAACTCAAAGATTCTACAGCATGTTTTTGATTTTTCAAAATCTCAATTTTATATTACAACTTTCAGATAGGGGCTATTGGTGCATATAGCTTTGGGCTTTCGAATTAAAGACTTTTCGCTCTAAACATAAAAAAAAACATGCCTGAACTAAAAGCTTCTATATTTATGGCGGCATGATAACCAATTGGCTAGCGCTCTGGCCTTTGGTTCTACAGGCCCCAGGTTCGAATGTTGGTTAGCGAATCGGAATCACCGTTAAACTGTAGAGCCCGGTCTAATGATCCTAAAGTATGCACAAAATGACAATAGAGCGACAAACCAATCTATATTTATACCAAAGTCGGCCATGATAAAACTCCCATCCTTCCTTTGAAGAAGAAGGTGATAATTTTCTGGTTGCCATTCTGGATTATCGCTTTGACTGTGCGCGAAAAATATGGGTGAATAGAAAATTCTTTATGTTATGTTGTTGTTTCTTATCCCACTTGGCTGGCCAAGCCCACACGTACTCATGATTGAAGGGGAAGGAAGCAGCTTCTGTTGTGATGGGAGCACCCGTAGGTAGAAGTCTGACTTTGGCTCCGTGACGCTCTTACAGTCATAGGAGCCCGGGACCTACGGCTTAAAGTGGATTCCGAACCACTACAAACATCCATGGCACCGTCGAACCCGAAACCTGTGGCACCGAGTGCCAGAGCGCTAGACACTCGGCCATTCAGGTCCCAAATTTGTGAATGCCAACGGCACGCGGTGGTCACCCACCCAAGTACTGACCGCGCCCAATGATGCTTGACTTCGGTGATCTAACGAGAACCGGTATATTCAGCATGGTATGGCCGTTGGCCTTTATGTTATACTATGGATAATACTTAATCTGTTACATATTTACCCTTTGAGTGACGAATAACATAGGTAAAATCAGTTAAGTCATATATTACTTTTACAAAAAGAAAAATCTTTGGATAAGGGAAAACCGAATTACAATTTTTTTTAACAGAATTTCTTTTTATTTAAAACAGAAAGCTTTATTCTGATTGCAAAATACATGAAACAAATTTGCTCCCTTTATTTTCAATAGAAAGGAAATAACTTTAACATTACTTCATTTACATAATTTACTAAAACATGAGGTAAAAATATAAGAATTTTAAAATAGAGTATATGTTTTAACCTGAAACTTCCACATTTGAATTAATCAATTTTCTTGTTGGAAACATATTGGGGTGGAAAAAACAAAATGTCAACCTGCAGTTCAAGTTATAATTCTTAAGTGTACCCAATGCAATTAATGGAATCAACTATCAAGTGAGTAAATTTAATCTAATTTGTTCTTCTCTGAATAATTTTCACGGATTTTAAATTCACTTTTTACCATTTGTTCAATACTTGATTCATTGTTAATTAATTCCAATCTGGATAATTTAAGATTCGAATTAAAGAAAATGGAAACGGTTGCAATAAATTTATTCCTCATCCATTAAACCTTTAAAAAAAAACTTTGGATTTCTTGAAAAAAAAATCTGAATTTATTATTTTTTTTTTCTTACTAAATAATGAAGGAATGCGGTTTTTAACCTCTGAAATGATCTTCCTTTTAATTAGTTTAAACCTAATCTTCGAAAAATCAATGCTTTGATTTTTAAATTGAATTGGAAATCCATTCCGTTAATGAATAGACAGACCGTTGGGAATTGAACGACTAAAGCAAAGGTATATTTTTAGTTAGGAGGAAAATGTTTAAATTTTAAAAGGTAAGCCTCAGAGTTAGAGCTTTTTAATATTATAATTTTTTTTGTAAGTTGGGATTTAGATGAGGGAAGAATAATTATTATAAAAACCTATGTAATATTATTCAAATATATAATAAATTGGAAATAATGATTTTAATTTAAAAAAAAATTATATTAATAAATTGGAAATATGGAGTTAACATTAAAAATTCCAATTTAATTGTATAAATATAATTAAAAATATGAAAATTCTGTGGATTTATCATAATTAGTTATTTTATTATGATGTGTGATACTAATGTTGTTCTGGTTATAGGTAAATGGCGTCTCCAAAAAAGTGAAGCCATAAAATAAAAATAAATAGAGTATATGTTATTATTTAAAGCAGATTGATTTTTTTGTTCAACATGAGAAACTTTCGTTTCAAAAATTTTATTTAAAAAAGTAACATAAAAAAATTTTTAAAGTCAATTTCTACTTTTTTTTTCACTATATTGCAGAAAGTCCTTTATAAATAATTTTCATTCATTTTTTTTAAGTTTATCTGGCGCCGTCTATTGTCAGATATATGCAACTTAAATCTAAAAAAACTATAATTAATTAATTAAATTTAATTACTGAATTAATATTTGAAAAATCTGTATTAACATCCAGTGTCATCCACTACAAATTCAAAAAAACTGTATTTGAACTTGAGTGGATGAATAAAAAGTATTTTATGAACAATTGAAAATTTGAACAATATATATATATACAGGAAGAGTGTGAGCTATTAGAAAGAATTGAATAAACACTGATTTTCACGTGATTTTATTTGGTTTGGTTGGCTTGTCTCTGTACGATCATCTTGTGCACACTTTAGGCTAAACAAACCGGGATCTAATTTAAAGACGTGAGTTTATTTGCGCATATATTAAAACTGTTATGAAATATGTGATGCTAAATATAATAAAATTATATTGCTAAATAAATATTGGTCTGTGGTTCATTTTGAATTGTTTGTCTTACAAAATATAAACGGATTATGGTTTCAGGAGTTGTCTGTAGAGCTGTCTGAGGAGCAGTTTATGTTTAAGAAATTAATTTATATCTCTGAATTTGACCATGCTTCTTGGTAGTATTTGAACTACAAGTTGATAATTATGAAAGTTATTATGGATGTTCCATTTTCTGGGCAATTGTATATTACTTTCAAAAGTTTTCCTTAAAACAATGATTAAATTAATATATGTGATTAAATTTATACCCCTTAACCTGTTCCTGATTTAGAGTTTGATGTTTGTAAAGTTTGAAAGCATGAATTTTTCAGTGATATTATCATCATAATGTTTAAAAATAAATTAAATAACTTTTTATAATTAATAATAATTTATTATTAATTATATTATTCCTCTTCTCATTGCCTGTTGCTGAGTTATTTGTGGCCTACATAAGTAGAACACGAGTATTACCGATGTTCTACAAGGAAAACAATATCAATTGATTTTAGGTATTCTCCTCTAAAGCAGAGTTCTCCAAACTATGGCCCGCGGGCCAAATCCGGCCAGCCAGTGTCATCAATCCGGCCCGCGACAGCGAATAACTTATTGTTGCTGTAATAAGTTGGATAAAAAAACAGAATGATAATAACTCGATTTTATTGACTTGCTAAGTAAAGCTTAATGACAAGCATAATACGCAGAAAATTTAACTTAAGCATAACAATTAACAAATAATTGAAATGAATCCCACTAACATTATAAACTAGTGAACATTCCACGGTTACCCTCAGTAGTTATACCTACCTATTTCCGCGTTTAACCACTAGATGTCGTCAAGTGTCACGGTGGTATCGATACACACAATAGTAATTGTAGTAATTGAACCAGCGAACTTAGCAAGCGTATGCTCGCTCAGAGTGCGTACTAGGCGATTAGTTCAGAAATTATAGATATTGGCAGAAAAATTAAAAACGGTTTTGGCCCTTGGTACTTACTTGAGTAAACAGTATGGCCCTAAGGCTGGAAAGTTTGGAGACCCCTGCTCTAAAGCAATGTAAAAGCAATGCCCTTACTATAATCTACTTGTTGATGAGTTATTTGTGGCATACATAAGTAGAACACAAGCACCACTAATGTTCAAGTATATTAATGTCCGATATCATTTGGTTTTAATTATTCTCCTACAAAGCCAATATCATCTTCTCATTGCCTATTTGGGGAACTGTTTGGGGAACTGTTTGTGGCATGCATAAGTAGAACACAAGTACCGCCAATGTCAACAAGGAAAACAATATCTAATATCATTTGGTTTTAATTGTTCTCCTATAAATCAATGTCCTCTTCCCATTGCTTGATGAGAGTTATTTGTGGCACACATAAATAGAACACAATTATTACCAATGCGCAACAAGTAAAACAATGTCCAATATCATTTAGTTTTAATTATTCTCCTACAAAACAATGCTTCTCATTAATGAGTTGTTTGTGGCATACATAATTAGAAAACAAAGCCAACATCAATGTTCAATAAGAGGAAAAAAAATATCTGATATAATTTGGTTGTAATTATTTAATTAAAAGAATAATGTTCTGCAAAATTATTAAAGTGTCCTTGTAGTGTAAAAGTCTGAAAGTAATTAGAATAAATAGTCAATAACAATTAAATTAATCCACTTGAAATTCATGCTTATTCAAGTCTCTCGTAATTTCAGTTCTGCGACATTGTGCATTATTAACACCTCTCTTAAATTAAGGTGCGTACTTAATCTTTTGCTGGGACATTATACTCAGAATCGTACTGGAATTCTTTAATTACAGAAATTACGCTGGCATCTGAAGTCAGAATTCATTGCAAACACAGATTAGATTGCGGAAATTAACGTTGATCTTCTTTCCCGATATTTATTAAGGCAATTTTCAAGTCATGTGCTACTTACGGACGAACCGCGGAAGTGATTATTTGGATTATATTCTGCAGTTCGTGAAATGACTGCATGGTGCAAAATATTTCGATAATGGAATCTTAAATTTTGTTTCATTTGAATTGATACAAGAAAATTTCTTTAAGGAATTTAATTAAATATGTAATCTAACCGAACTCTTTTTTTTTCTTCTATTCTAATGTAAAGGTGTTGCTTAATTAGTTAAATAGATTATTTACAGCATTACCTATAAATAATCTATTTAACATCTTTATAATAAACGTAGAAATGAGGTAAAGAGTCATGCTTTCTAGGATAATTTTCATGTCTTACATTTGAGTGATGTATAAAAAATCTAGATTCTTTGGCTTTTGATGCAAGATTCTTTGTTACAGTCAACACAGACTCTAATTGATTTTTAAATTAGATTCTGCAATGATAAAATTAAGCCATTGTTTTGAGTTCTAGTGAGAACACGTAATTACACCAGGCCGTAACTTAAAAATAAAATGTAATAGTAAATGACATTTTTCAATAAAGAACTGTTGTTTTTTAAAAAAAGTGTTCAAAAAGGAAAAAAATTGTTTACATTAGTTTTCCTTTAACTATATTTATCTTTGTAATGAAAGATTAGAAATAATATTATCAGTAAATGCTTTTTTACTGAGTTAATTTTTAATTAATTATTAAATTAGTTTATTTATATTTAAAAATGTATTGGCAAACATTACAATTTCTATGGAAAATTCAGACTTTTCTAGATAAAAAATACACTTTTAGGATATTTCTTCTAAAACATTTCGTTCCACTTCAAAACTGCATTCTTAGAACTATTAAAACAATGTATTCCCAGTTTGATTATTGAGTTACAATACATTTAGATTATTTCAGAGCTTTTCTAGAAATTTTTTATTCATTTAATAAATTTTATCATAAAAGTAACAGTTTTAAGTATTTCATATTTAAAGAAATTTACTCAAATATGACTGATCACAGGACAAAATATATTATAAAAATCTCTTAATTTTAAAATTATGTATAAAAGACTACCATTCTTATATCCTTATCTAAACTCGAAAATTATTTTCTTTTTATCCCAATTAAATATTAATTGTATTAAATACACAATAATATTTTAAGGGTTCACAGGCATTCGCTGAAAAACTCTCTCTTACTATACAATTAACTAAAAATTTAAAAATTCCCAAAAACACAGCGAATTAAAAATATTTAGATATAGTTTCTTAATTTGTTTGAAGATAAAATAAAATTTTATTTTACTGAGATATATCTTTTCAAAAAAATAAATATTATAAATGATGATATCCTAGTTTAAAAAGTAATAAACAAACAAGTGCAATTTATAAAGCATTTTCATTAAAGTAGAAAATTTTATAAACTAATATAAAAAAACTCTTTAATAGACAATAATAACTCTAAAAAACATTAATTTTTTGTTGCTGTTTTCTAAATATCTAGAAAAACTTTATTCAGTGACACTTCGTTGTTGGAGTAAAAATAATATTTCCACAATTGCTTTTCATTCAATCTCAAAAACATCCCTTAGGTCAGCCAGAAACTTTGAGTGATTTGACCTTACATTCCACTGTTGTCAGTGGTATTTTATCTATTGTGAGTATAAGTGGTCTATGTTTTTTATACAACTTTCTTAATGTTTACGCAGCAATGATGACACTTAAACACAAAATGACTTTTCATAGAAAAATAAATGTAGTTAACTTATTTTTTTTTATAAAGTAAATTTCTTTCATATGTAATAATTAAAAGAATTTGATTACTAGGAATTTTTGGAATCATTAGAGAGTTTTTACATACCGTACGTTAGTTACCGTAGGACGTCCGTTAGCTTTTTCTCCCTAGCGCGCATGCTCATAGGAAACTGAGCATGCGCGCTAGGGAGAAAAAGCTAACGGACGTCCAACGGTAACTAACGTACGGTATGCAAAAACTCTCTAATTACTACTTTTACGTTTACTACCTCTATTTGTGTATGTGTGTGTTTGCCGATATTACTTATATAATTTTCATGTACTGCTATTGTTGTATGCTATATAATCATATACTGCTACTTATATAATTTTCATGTATTGCTGTTTTTGTATCGTAGACTAGGAATCTATTTATCGGATTATTTCTTATATATCATTAGAATTTTTTATATTTTCTTAGAATTAAGATTCATAGGACGGGAGCACGAAGAATTAGGATTCATAAGAATAAATTACAAATATTAACGATAAGTTTTGATAACTATATGTGTCTAATCCTCAGGGACATCCCATGAATAGTCTATTCCTGGAAGGGGGTAAAAGGGCAGTTTCTGTTGTGTTGGCGAACCCATAGATAGAAGTCTGACTTGGCTCCGAGTCACTGAACAAGGAGGGTAGTGCCTTCTGGGATGACTTACAGGGTGAACTACCTCGTATCGTATGGGAGAAAATCCCCAAAACTTCCACCAGGTACCTCGACTAACGAGGCAAGACTCTGAACATCACAAACGCAATCGAGTCTCTTTGTTTCTGATACAGTGTCTACTACAAAGCCGCTAGGGGATTGAACCCCGCCCTAATGCTCATTAGTGGCTCACTTTGCCACTGAGCCACGAGTCGGGCTTTGATAAAAAAAATGTTAATGTGTATTATGAAATTCTGTAGAAAGTTTGATACCTTTGAATTATTGAATGTTTGTCCATATTGTCAAGTAATTAACAAATTTATGTCAATGCTTAATCGCCAAAAGTAATGTACACTGCTTTTGTGTTACAAATATGCACGCTAATTCATATCCTTTTAAAGAAATAACTTCATAACTTCATTTTAAAATTCTTTGATCATTATAAGTATATTTAAATTTCTGTTTCAATCACTACTAAAAAGGTATATATTTTTCAAATAACAACTGGAAGACGATATAAAATATACTGTAATGTATTATAGGTTTTTATTTTTGCTTTATCTTATATGACTTTGTACTTTTCATTCATATGCCTTTATAATAAAATTTTTGCATAATGCTAAGTTTCAGTTTAAATACTTAACTGTAAAACTTCAATACATTTGTTTCAAAGATTTGTTAGATTACTTCTTTTGCAATTCATTAGTAATCAGTTTATCTCTTACAGAAAGATTAAAAGTTATCATTTGTTTTATTTTTATAATTGTTTAAATTCCTTATAAAATTTATAAATTCTGATTCAAACGAAAACAATATAACAAAGAAAAATGTATGAACTTCTAGTAAATTTTTCAAATAATATTTTTACAACGAAATTTTTAAACAAATATTTTTAATAATGAAGTTGAACTTTTTTTATATCAGAAACAATAAAAGAAATCATGAAATCATGAAAAAAAAATATAAATGAAACCATGAAAAAAAATTGTTTATTTAAGCGTAATTTGCCAAAATTTCTGAAACACACATATAGGCTGATCCCTTTAGTTTTTTCTAATCCATATTGTTACGCCTTTTTTGCAATTTTTGTTTTTAATTATTCTTTAATTATTATTCTATCACCCTTTATCCAAAAGAAGTAATATACTTTGTTCTTAATTTCTATAGTAAGAATAGTTTAAAATTAAAGACAGAAGATAAAAAAAATCTTATAAAAGCATACGATTGAAAAAATAACATTCAAGATTGTGTCTTTGTTTTCTATAAAAAAAAAGATTCTCTGAAACAAGTTTAGGGGAAATAAATCTCAAAGGCTGACCGATATTGATCTTAGCAAGAGTTATGCGAAATATTTCTTCTTAAGAAAGGTCTAGTTTCCACTGGATCAATTGGTTGGAGAAATATTTTTCGAAATGAAGATTATTGAATTTGTTCAAACATAAGATTTTTTTTTGATAAAACAAAGAATTGTTCCAGAACATGAGAAATGAATAAATTTCTAAGCTTGCCATGTGAAATCCTCCAATATTTTCAACAATGATCTTTTCGTATTTTAAATGTCATGATATATATGTTTGACCTGAACTAAAAATCAAAAGTATTAAGGTGGTTCGGAATTTTAAATGGTAATCATGCTGAACCGCAATTTTTTTTGTACCTTTTCTCAAAAAGGATTGCAATTAAATTTTTAAAATTTTTTCAATACATAACGTATATTTTCTAAATTATATTGAAGGGAGTTTTTTAAGAAAAATTTAGATAATTTTTTTTTTCAAAAAGTTCAACCTTAAACATCTTTGAAATTTTAAAAACAGGTCATTTTTTGTAATTAAAATTTGAATAAAATAAATAATTTTACAGATATTTAAAAAAGCTCACTTCGATATAATAATTACGTGAGTCATATACAGACAAAAATAATATTTATACATATAGAGAGAGAAGAGTATAGAATTAGTTCAAACAATTTTTAAAAAAACACGAAATGTTCTAGAACTTGTGAAATGAATAAATTTCCTTAAGTGAAATCGTCCAATCTATTCAACAGTCGTCTTTTTGTATTTTAAATGTCATAATATATGTTTAACCTGAATTGAAAATCATAAGTATTAAGAGGATTCGGTAATTTTTAATGTCAATTACGATGAAAGGCAATTTTTAATGTATATTTTCTCAAAATATACAGCAGTTAATACTTTGAAATTCTTTTAATACATTATATACATTTCTAGATTATATTGAAATGAGCTTTTAAAAAAATTCAAATATTTTTTTTTTTTAATTTTTAACCTTAAGCATCTTTGTAATTTAAAAAAAACATATAATTTTATGTAATTAAAATAAATAATTTTACAGATATTTAAAAAAGCTCAAATCAGTACAATCTGTATTGCATGAGGCATATATTGACAAAAATAATATATATATATATATACAAAAGTTTAGTAGAAAAGGTATGTCATAGTTTGAAAACTTACATTTTGAGAAATATTGATTTAAAGTAAAAAATGTCACATAACTAAAATATTTCAGTTCCATACGTAGTATTTTCTTTATTTTCAGTACGCTATCCTTTTTCTTTTCCCTATTCGATCCGTTTTGCTCTTATCTTTGTAAAAATATCATTTTTTCTTTAAATTTTTTTTCTCTTCTCTTTGTGGACAGTGGTAGTTTGATATCCTGGCTATATAACCAGTTTCAATAAACATTTTTGCTTGCGATGTGTTTGTGCATTTGAATGGTTCATCATTTGATAATGAGATGTTAAGTTTTACACCATATAGATAATTAATACATTTCAACATTAAATAAAAAGTAAGGCCAGTGTTACCTTTTTCACTATCACAATTAAATCACAAATTCATTTCACACTGTGAAAGTGTAATTGCACAATGATTGCATACAACATGCATTCGAAACATTTCAGAGTTTAATTTAAATTAATATAATATTTTTTTTTGTTTATAAACAATCTGCATAACTTAACCTTAATATGTCCTTTCATTGAGGAATTTGAGAGCAATGATAGTTTGATACTTTTACTCTATGCCCAGTTACAATATAATTTATTCATACGATGTATTTGTGAATTTGTATAGTTCATCATATAATAATGAAGAATTAAATTTTATACAATATTGATAATTAATACATTTCAACCCTAAAGTAATAGTAAGATCAGTGTTACATATATAATCTAGCAATCGTATCACACATTCATTTCACGCAATGAAAATCTATATCCACAATGTTTGTATTCAACATGGAATTTTTAAAATATAATACACCATTAGAAGGATATTGAATAGTAAATATTTTTGTAATAACGTTCCACGAAATGATTTGCGAAACTATCCCGTGGCATTCGAAAAACGTTAGAAATTATTTTAATATAATATTTGCAGAAACTTTATTTTCATTAAAATATATTTTTCTTTCTCAATCACAGTTATTTTCATCTGTTCAGGGATTTTGATGAGTGTTTTCATTTAGAACAGGATTACTTCATGAATTTATTATATTAGTTTCAGAATGAGGCATATTTAAAAACATATAATAAAAAAATATCAGAATTAGTGCTAAGATTGTTAAATTAATCAAGATTGCTAAACAAATGACACACAATTTAACACTAGTATAAGTAAAATGAGAATTCAAAATCATAAATCTATTTTAACAGCGTATGTGAATCTCAATGTACAAAATCGTAATGACAGCTGTAGTCATTCTAAAATCCTAAAGAAAGAGACAAAATAAAAAAATAAATAAATTCTGAGGCTTTGCGTGCGTACTGTGAATCCACGCTTAATGTTTACAAAATGGCCAGTCAAAAAAATGGGTGTGGTCGGTCATATGACTGTTTTTACATTTTTTATAATCAGTTTTAATACACTTTTAATTGGCATTTTTTTAAATGTAATAATCGTTAGAAGGATAATGAATAAAATATAATGTATTCATAATAATCCCAAAAACCATTTTTTTCAATCTTCAAGCTAATTTTGAATTTTTCAAGCTCTGCTGAACTCCCTTAAAACTTTACAAAACATAATTTCGTATTACATATATGCTATATGCATTCACTTAGCTGTGGATGTATTTTAACTCTTGCTATGGAGTCAAGCCTAATGTTTCTAAATGCTTTGGAATAACAATTAAAAAAGTTGAAAGATTATAAAAAGTTATGAATTGTTCCTAATTTAATTAATATAATTATATTTAAAATCAATACAATCCAATTTTTCATAAAAGATTTAATTTATTATTGAATTATTGTTTTAATATCGTGTAACTTATATATATAACGAGATTAGTTTTTAGGATTGTATTTAGGCTGTTTTTAAATATCTCACAACTTACTCCCTTTGAAACTCAAATGTTACAATTCTTGACATATTATATATATTTTTTATTCTATATCATCTTTCCTTAAAGTATACCTACCCATTAAATGAATAAAAACTTTTTAAATCTGGAAATTTTTATTCAGGGATTGATACTATTTAATACAAGATCCAAAAGCCAAAATTCAAATTCAAAATATAAGAATTCATTAAACTTTATAATTGGATATCATTATCTAACAGGCAAAATAATGTTACATATAATGTTATATATGTTTAATATCTAAAAGAACAATGAATAGTAATTAGTAAATGCACGATTAGTAATTTTAGTAAATGAGTCTTTTACAAAAAAAAAAATACTTCACTGTAAAAAAATAATCAAAAATTAAATACATCAAACATAAAATAATTTTATCAATAATTCAAAATAAATTTAAACAACTTTTTTACCTCTGCTTAATCAAACTTTTAAATGCTTTTCAATGTCATGTAACTATAGTAATCCAATTCAAAGAGCAAAGTACCTAGCTATGAAGTTTTAAATGTCTACTGCTAAAAAGTTTATTAAAACTTTCACGCCTTTTTAAGTACTACAATTTAATCCACAGTTTATACTGTCCTACAACAAAATGAACAACATATAAATATCCCATTTATATTTATATAATTTAAAAAACAAAATCCAGTTAGTCAAACTCTCATAAAGTTACTACCTATTACTAAACGCCACTGCATGAAGGACATCGAAATAAACACCATTCTAAATCAAGCTTATACGAATGTTCCACCCCTGAACCAATCATCCTAAAGCTCGAAATCTACCATGTCTGGCACCATTACAATGGGCTGGCTCAGCATTACTTCATAAGGTTAACTCTGCACATAATTAATAGTTTAGTGCACCTCGGGGGATAGCAGAAGGAAGATTCTGCGAGTGTGGTATCTGCATGACGGACGGTTAGTAAAATATCTCCAGAAGGACCATTTAGGGGTGGGTTACAGAGTGGAAAGTGGGGGGTTCCGGGCTACAGGTTCCTGGAAGAGAGAAAATCGATGCTCACACCACCTCCCTGGATCAGTGAGGAACGCAAAAGCTAGGGAGTGAAAAATAAACACTTTGGGGTTTAAAGTGGAAGGAAAATATTTTTTGAGGTACGTTGAAGTTAAAGAACACTTAGTTAATTGCACTGAAAATAAAATGTAAAACGTTTATTCTGAGGTATTCTGTACCATCTTTGCTATTTATAAATTTATGCATTTAATTATTTTTTAACTAAAGCAATTTTAAGATATAAGGACCATGCACATAAAATAGTTTTCTTCACTTTTTTTTAAATATGATATCAAGATATATAGATTTAAAATTTACTCCCCCATTATGTACACATAAAATAATAGCTCAAACATACTACTTAATTATGCAACAATGCAATTTCTTAAGAAACTCCTGATTTATAAAAAATAATTTCTATAGAAAAAGTTTTTCAAATATCAATTTATTTTAGCTAAGGTTAATTTTGAAATAGGTTGAAGTTAACTAAGGTTAATAGCCCTAAAATTAAAGTGTAGAACCCTTAATCTGAGGTAAATGGGATATTCTGTACCATCTTTGCTATTCATAAATTTACACATTTAATTATTTTTTAACTAAAAAAATTTTAACAAACAAGAATCAAACACACAAAATAATATAATTCACTTAATTTTAAATATGATATCAATTCATTGTAGCTATATAGATATAACATTTATTCCATCATTACGTATACATAAATAATAATAAAGTATACTATTTATCATGCAACATTAAAATTTCTTAAGAAGCACCTGATTTATAAGGATCTATTTTTAAACTTTTTTCTATAGAAAAAGTTCTTCCAAATACCAATTCATTTTATCTCGTAAATTTCTTAAAAATTTGTTTGATCGATTATTACTGCATATTTTGTTAGGATAGTTATATATTAGAATGATTGTTACATTGTATATTATAATTACATATTTTGTAATATTGTTGGTCACATTAGTACGAACATGTTCTCTTTGGTGCCATCTTCTCTATTTTTAATAATTTGTAGCACAATAAGTAATCCAGTTTAATCATTTGTATGCACTTGAAACCATGATGGGCAGTAAAGCATCAAAAAATAAATCAACTTTACTTCTTTCTGGTTCTCACTAAATGAAAACCGCTTTATGATACATTTATTTAGAATAACGAAAGTAGTATACATACACCCAATGCTACATAGGATACATTTAAAAAAAGGTATATAAGTTATTTATAAATAAATAATAGCTTATTAGTATTAATAGTATTTATTTAAAAGTATTATAAGTATAAGATATAGTATTGATGAAAACTGTAAGTTACAAATAAATTAAAATAGTTTTGTAATTCAACAAATTTAAGGAATTTTCAGTATTATAATAAAATAATATCAACTATTTACTTTTAATTACTGCTTTTTCTCTTAAATGAAATGTACATGTATTAAAAGTACTCTACATAAGATACGTTCTCAACATTTAATTACAACAGTATAATCAGTGATAATAGTGGTCTGAGTAATTCATCTTCCCAGATTATTTAATAGAAACTTTAAAGTTAATTACTTGACCATTGAATAAAATGTTTTCTAGGTCAAAAAATTACATCTTATATAGAACTCTTTGTTTCACTTCATCACATATAGTAGCATTACGATAAGGGAAAATTTTTGCATTATCTGACGACTATAAGAATTTCTTTTGGCAATTAAATTGTTTAGCATGTAATAAAATAACGTAAATATAGAACAAGCAATGCATTCACATTTCTAGTCACCAACTATGAAGGAATATATTGAAAACTCTACTATTTTATAGTACAATTTCCTACTGCAATATTACTTTCAAATTATCATTTGTTTAGATCATTTTAAAAGCACTATATAAAATCAGTTCCATATTAAATGCCAACTAACTCCCTTACTTTGCAGATTTAAAGTTATTAAAAGATATTCTCCTTTAAATTAATACCATATAAACTATAACACAACACTAAAATTCTCTATCACTTGCATTTCATTTATAGTTCCTTTTTGCTTAAAACAAAATAAGCTCAAATTTGCTTTTAAACAATGGCTGATACTTTATTAAATGGAAACTTCTTTAGTTTTCATCATCCACTTGTTAATCCTATTACTCTCAGCATAAATTTTAATATCCAACTTAAACCATTCCAGTAGAATATTCTCGTTTTATTCTAAGCCAGAACCATTTTACCTTCGAAAATACTTTAAGCTCCCCGAGTCTTGGTTCAACAGCTCAGGTAATCCCTGCAATGACAATCGATTGTTCTTGATGCAAAAAGGAAGAAAAAAAAAAAGGTATTCTCATCAAATCCTCAAATAATCTCACCCTTCCAATAGTTGGGAAGGAAGAAAGAAGCTTTTATAATAGGATATGCATAAGAAGGAAAGTTGCTTCAACGGATGCAGGGAACAAAACAGAGTTAATTTTCATTTCAACAGATAATGCCCATACATCACTGGAATGGTATACGTGCTGTTGTGGTAAAGAAAATTAATTCAGTCTCTGCTACCATTTTGGACCGCGTTCAAGATGTTACTCGCCGCCTATTTGCATGCGAATGTACTGAGTGAAAAGCAATTTGGCAACCTTCTGATTCTATATATAAAAAGGGTATTATTGACGATCAGGTAAACGATAAGTAAAAGAGCAGAGGCTAACCTGCTTTTGGTTTAATGTAATGAAAGAGCTCCTGTTTATTTATTTTATGCAATATTTGCCAAGAATTTCACGCTATAGTTTTAAGAAAATGAAAACATAGCATTGTTTTATATAACAATGCTACGATTCCATTTACAATGAGAGATAAATATAAAAAAATTTCTATTAAATGTAATTTGAGATAATATTAACGTTTCCGTTAATTAGGCAATTAGCTTAATAGCAGTTAGGCAATTAATGGTTTCGAACAAAAATTGTTTAATGACATCCCAAATTCAAATGCAGCCAATATTGTTTAATTATTTTTCAATAAATTGTTAAATAATTAAACAATATTAGGAAAATTAAAAATGTCTCATAAAAACCGAATGTTTTATTTTTAATTTTAAGTAATCTGTATGGTAGAAAAAAATATAAATTTTCTTAAATGCAAATTGATGCTTTCGAAAAATGAATCTGGTCCTAAATTAAAGTGTGTTTCGGCATGCCACTGTAACAAAGAAATTTTAATGTTTAACTGTAAGTGTTTCAAATTATTTCTACTACTGCCACACACTCGTTTGAAGAATTGAAGTTGATAGTAAATTAAGACAACTCCTTAACTTTAGAGACATCTATTCCAGCAGAACAAATAATGGGTTTGAATTTCTATTCATCAACTAAGAAAGAATATATGGTAAACTCTACTAATTTATAGTACAATTTTCTACTGTAATCGTACTTTCAAATTATAATTTGTTTAGAGGATTTTAAAAGCACTACATAGTATCAGTTCCATTTTAAATAACAACTAAATTCCTTATTTACTAGATTTAAGATTGTTTGAAAAATTATTCTTCTTAAAATTACTACCAAATAAAATATAATACAATCAAACACTGAAATTCTCCATCACTTGCATTTAATTTGCAGTTCCATTTTGCATAAAACAAAATAAGCTCAAATTTGCTTTTGAACAATGGCTGATGCTTTATTAAAAGGAAACATCCTCAATTTTCATCATCCACTTGATAATCTTAATATTCTCATCAAATCCTCAAATAATCTCACCCTTCCAATAGTTGGGAAGGAAGAAAGGATCTTTTATAATAGGATATGCATAAGAACAAAAGTTGCTTCAACGTATGCAGGGAGCAAAACAGAGTTCATTTTCATTTCAACAGATAATGCCCATACATCACTGGAATGGTATACGTGCTGTTGTGGGAAAGAAAATTAATTCAGTCTCTTCTACCGTTTTGGACCGCGTTCAAGATGTTACTCGCCGCCTATTTGCATGCGAATGTGCTGAGTGAAAAGCAATTTAGCAACCTTCTCATTCTATAAATAAAAAGGATATTATTGACGATCAGATAAACGATAAATAAAAGAGCAGAGGCTATCGTGCTTTTGGTTTAATGTAATGAAATAGCTGCTTTTAAAATGGATTGTTTCTTTTTTTGTTTGTTTATTGGATAGAATATTTGCAAAGTATTTCACACTATAATTTTAATAAAATGAAAACATAGCATAGTTTTATATAACAATGCTACAATTCCATTTAAATCAAAGAATATCAATAAAAAAATTAATATTAGACACAATTTGGGAACTATTGACGGTTACCTTAATTAGACAATTAATAGTTAATTAATTGGGCAATTAGGTTAATAGCAGTTAGGCTGTTGGGCAATTAATGGTTTCAAACAAAAATTGCTTAATGCCTTTCCAAATCCAAATCCAGCTAATATTGTTATTAAATTGTTAAAAAATAATAATACAAGGATAATTAAAAATGCCTCATAAAAACAAATGTTTTATTTGTAATTTTAAGTAATCTGTATAGTTAAAAAAATTATAAATTTTATAAATGCAAAAAGATGCTTTCGGAAAATAAATTTGGTCTTAAATTAAAGTGCGTTTCGGCATGGCACTATAACATTAAAATTGTAAAGTTTTATTATAAATGTCCACATATTATTTTTTCTACTGCTAAACACTTGTTTGAAGAATTGAAGTTGCTAGTACATTAAGATAACTCCCTAACTTTAGAGACATCTATTCCAACAGAACAAGTAATGAGTTCGAATTTCTAGTCATCAACTATGAAAGAATATATGGTAAAATCTTCTCATTTATAGTACAATTTCCTATTATATTCGTACATTCAAAGTATCGTGTTTACTTAGATGATTTTTAAAGTACTATAAAATATCAATTCCATTTTAAATAACAACTAAATCCCTTATTTTGTAGATTTAAATTTGTTTGAAAAGTATTCTCCTCGAAATTAATACCAAATAAACTAGAACACAACATGCAAATTCTCTATCACTTGTATTTAATTTATAGTTCCATTTTGCTTCCAACAAAATAAGCTCAGATTTCCTTTTGAACAATGGCTGATACTCTATTAAATGGAAACTTCCATATTTTCATCATCCACTTGTTAATCTCGTTACTCTCAGCATAAATTTTAATATCCATCTTAAACCATTTCAGTAGAATATTCTCGTTTTATTTTAAGCCCGAACCATTTTACCTTCGAAAATACTTTAAGCTCCCCGAGTCTTGGTTCAACAGCTCAGGTAATCCCTGCACAGACAATCGATTGTTCTTGATGTAAACAAAAAAAAAAAAAAAAAGGTATTCTCATCAAATCCTCAAATAATCTCACCCTTCCAATAGTTGAGAAGGAAGAAAGGATCTTTTATAATAGGATATGCATAAGAAGGAAAGTTGCTTCAGCGTATGCAGGGAACAAAACACAGTTAATTTTCATTTCAACAGAAAATGCCCATACATCACTGGAATGGTATACGTGCTTCCGTGGTAAAGAAAATTAATTCAGTCTCAGCTACCATTTTGGACCGCGTTCAAGATGTTACTCGCCGCCGATTTGCATGCGAATGTGCTGAGTGAAAAGCAATTTGGCAACCTTCTGATTCTATATATAAAAAGGATATTATTGACGATCAGGGAAACGATAAATAAGAGAGCAGAGGTTGCTATGCTTTTGGTTTAATATAATGAAATAGCTGCTTTTAAATGGATTGTTTCTTTATTGTTTATTTATTTTATGCAATATTTGCAAAGTATTTCACACTATAGTTTAAAAAAATGAAAACATAGAATTGTTTTATGTGACAATGCTACGATTCCTTTTAAAACAAAGGATACAATAAAATAGAAATATAAAAAAATTTATATTAGAAATAATTTGAGATACTATTAACCATTACGTTAATTAAGCAATTACCTTAGTAGCAGTTACTTAGTTAGGCAATTAATGGTTTCAAACAAAAATTGTTTAATGCCTTTCCAAATTCAAATCCAACCAATAATGTTTAATTATTTTTTTAATAAATTGTTAAAACATAATGATACAAGGATAATTAAAAATACCTCATAAAAACAAATGTTTTAATTGTAGTTTTAAGTAATCTGTATATTTGAAAAAATTATAAATTCTATAAATGCAAAACGATGCTTTCGAAAAATGGATTTCGTCCTAAACTGAAGTGTGTTTCGGCAGAGCACTATAATATTAAAACTGGAAAGTTTAACTATAAATGTACACATATTATTTCTACTACTGCCAAACACTCGTTTGAAGAATTAAAGTTGCTAGTAAATTAAGACAGCTCACTAGCTTTAGAGACATAAGTTCCAATAGAACAAGTAATGCGTTAGAATTTCTAGTCATCAACTATGAAAGAATGTATGGTAATCTCAGCTATTTTATGCTGCAAAGTACTTTCCAACTATGATTTGTTTAGATGATTTTCAAAGTACTATAAAATATCAGTTACATTTTAAATATCAACTAAATCCCTTATTTTGTAGATTTAAAATTATTCAAAATATCCTCTTTTAAATTAATACCAAAAAATCTAGAACACAACAAGAAAATTCTCTATCACTTGCATTTAATTTATAGTTCCATTTCTCTTACAACAAAATAAGCTCAGATTTCCTTTTGAACAATGGCTGATACTCTATTAATTGGAAACTTCCACAATTTTCCCCATCCACTTGTTAACCTCGTTATTCCCAGCATAAATTTTAATATCAACTTAAACCATTTCAGTAGAATATTCTCCTTTTATTCTAAGCCGAACCATTTTACCTTTGAAAATACTTTAAGCTCCCTGAGTCTTGGTTCAACAGCTCAGGTAATCCCTGCACTGACAATCGATTGTTCTTGATGCAAAAAGGAAAAAGAAAAAAAGTATTCTCATCAAATCCTCAAATAATCTCACCCTTCCAATAGTTGGGAAGGAAGAAAGAAACCTTTATAATAGGATATGCATAAGAAGGAAAGTTGCATCAACGTATGCAAGGAACAAAACAGAGTTAATTTTCATTTCAACAGATAATGCCCATACATCACTGGAGTCGTATAAGTGCTTTGTGGTAAAGAAAATTAATTCAGCCTCCGCTACCATTTTGGACCGCGTTCAAGATGTTACTCACCGCTGATTTGCATGCGAATGTGCTGAGTGAAAAGCAATTTGGCAACCTTCTGATTCTATATATAAAAAGGATATTATTGACGATCAGGTAAACGATAAATAAAAGAGCAGAGGCTATCATGCTTTTGGTTTAATGTAATGAAATAGCCGCTTTTAAATGGATTGTTCCTTTTTTGTACATTTATTTACTATGCAATATTTGCAAAGAATTTCACGCTATAGTTTTAAGAAAATGAAAACATAGCATTGTTTTATATAACAATGCTACGATTCCATTTACAATGAGAGATAAATATAAAAAAAATTCTATTAAATGTAATTTGAGATAATATTAACGTTTCCGTTAATTAGGCAATTAGCTTAATAGCAGTTAAGCAGTTAGGCAGTTAGGCAATTAATGGTTTCAAACAAAAATTGTTTAATGACATCCCAAATTCAAATGCAGCCAATATTGTTTAATTATTTTTCAATAAATTGTTAAAAAATAATAATACAAGGAAAATTAAAAATGCCTCATAAAAACCGAATGTTTTATTTTTAATTTTAAGTAATCTGTATGGTAGAAAAAATTATAAATTTTCTTAAATGCAAATTGATGCTTTCGAAAAATGAATCTGGTCCTAAATTAAAGTATGTTTCGGCATGAGACTATAACAAAGAAATTTTAATGTTTAACTGTAAATGTTCCAGATTATTTCTACTACTGCCACACACTCGTTTGAAGAATTGAAGTTGCTAGTAAATTAAGACAACTCCCTAGCTTTACAGACATGTATTTCAACAAATAAAGTAATGGGTTTGAATATCTATTCATCAACTAAGAAAGAATATATGGTAAACTCTACCAATTTATAGTACAATTTCCTACTGTAATCGTACTTTCAAATTATACTTTGTTTAGAGGATTTTAAAAGCACTACATAATATCAATTCCATTTTAAATAACAACTAAATTCCTTATTTAGTAGATTTAAGATAGTTTGAAAAAGTATTCTTCTTAAAATTACTACCAAATAAAATATAAATTTAATTTACAGTTCCATTTTGTATACAACAAAATAAGCTCAAATTTGCTTTTGAACAATTGCTGATGCTTTATTAAAAGGAAACTTCCTCAATTTTCATCATCCACTTGATAATCTTGTTACTCTCAGCATAAATTTTAATATCCGCCTTAAACCATTTCAGTAGAATATTCACGTATTATTTTAAGCCCGTACCATTTTACCTCCTAAAATACTTTAAGCACCCCGAGTCTTGGTTCAACAGCTCAGTTAATCCCTGCACAGACAATCGATTGTTCTTGATGCAAAAAGGAAGAAAAAAAGGTATTCTCATCAAATCCTCAAATAATCTCACCCTTCCAATAGTTAGGGAGGACGAAAGACGCTTTTATAATAGGATATGCATGAGAAGGAAAGTTGCTTCAACGTATGCAGGGAACAAAACAGAGTTAATTTTCATTTCAACAGATAATGCCCATATATCACTGGAGTTGCATACGTGCTTTTGTGGTAAAGAAAATTAATTCCGCATGCGTTACCATTTTGGACCGCGTTCAAGATGTTACTCGCCGCCTATTTGCATGCGAATGTGCTAAGTGAAAAGCAATTTGACACCCTTCTGATTCTATATATAAAAAGGATATTATTGACGATCAGATAGACGATAAATAAAAGAGCATAGGCTATCATGCTTTTGGTTTAATGTAATGAAATAGCTGCTTTTAAAATAGATTGTTCCTTTTTTTTTTTTTTGTTTATTCATTTTATACAATATTTGCAAAGTTTTTTAAGCTATAGTTTTAAGAAAATGAAAACATAGCATTATTTTACATAATAATACTATGGTTCCATTTAAAACAAAGGATATAAATATTAAAAATTTATATTAGATATAATTTGAGATGCTATTAATGACTACGTTGATTAAACAGGACAATTACCGGTTAATTAATTGATTTTAATATATCTTGGTTAACTGGTCAGTATAATCAATGAGGGTAGTGGTTTGAATAATTAATCTTCCTAGGTTATTTAATAGAAATTTTGAATTAAATACTTTAACGATTGAATGAAACGCTTTCTTAGTTAAACAATTACATCTTATCTAGAACTCTTTATTTCACTTCATTACATATACGTAGCATTGTGATAAAAGAAAAGTTTTCCATTATCTGACGACTATAAGAATTTCTTTTAGCAATTAAATTGTTTCGCATGTAATAAAAGAAGAATACATAAAACGCAATGCATTCTAATTTCTAGTCACCCTCTATGAAATAATGTATGGTAAACTCTAACATTTTATAGTAAAAATTCCTACTGTAATCGTACTTTCAAGTTATCATTTGCTTAGATGATTTTAAAAACTCTATATAAAATCAGTTCCATTTTAAATACCAATTAAATCCCTTATTTTGTATATTTAAAGTTATTCAAAATATTCTCCTTTAAATTAATACCATATAAACTATAATACAACAAGCAAATTCTCTGTCACTTGTATTTAATTTATAGTTCCATTTTGTTTCCAACCAAATAAGCTCAAATTTGCTTTTGAACAATGGCTGATACCTTATTAAACGGAAACGTCCTCCGTTTTCATCATCAACTTGTTAATCTTGTTGATCTCGGCATAAATTTTAATATCCAACTAAAACCATTTCCGTAGAATATTCTCGTTTTATTCTAAACCCGAACTATTTTACCTTGGAAAAGGCTTTAAGCTCCCCGAGTCTTGGTTCAACAGCTCAGGTAATCCTTGCACAGACAATCGATTGTTCTTGATGCAAAAAGGGGGAAAAAAAGGGTATTCTCATCAAATCCTCAAATAATCTCACCCTTCCAATAGTTGGAAAGGAGGAAAGAAGCTTTTATAATAGGATATGCATAAGATGGAAAGTTGCTCCAACGTATGCAGGGAACAAAACAGAGTTAATTTTCATTTCAACAGATAATGCCTGTACATCACTGGAATGGTATACGTGCTTCTGTGGTAAAGAAAATTAATTCAGTCTCTGCTACCATTTTGGACTGCGTTCAAGATGTTACTCGCCGCCTATTTGCATGCGAATGTGCTGGGTGAAAAGCAATTTGGAAACCTTCTGATTCTATATATAAAAAGGATATTATTGACGATCAGGTAAGCAATAAATGAAAGAGCAGAGTTTATCATGCTTTCGGTTTAATGTAATGAAGTAGCTGCTTTTAAAATGGATTGTTCCTTTTGTTTATTTATTTTATGCAATATTTGCAAAGTATTTCCCGCTATAGTTTTAATAAAAGGAAAAATAGCAGGGTTTTATATAATAATACTACCATTCCATTTAACACAAAAAATATAGATATAAAAAATATATATGTTAGACATAATTTGAGATGCTATTAACTGTTACGTTGATTGGACAAGGTTATTAACTGTTACTTAATTAGGAAATTAATGGTTTAAACGAAAATTTTTTAAGGCCTTTCCATATTAAGCATGTAGCATGTTCTTAAAACCAAAAAGCAAATATGGCGATATAATTTAATTATTTTTTAATAAATTGTTAAAAAATAATAATACAAGAAAAATCCAAAATGCCTCATAAAAACCAAATATGTGCGACCCGATATGTGCGATTCATTCCAGTTAGATTCCAGACAGCAGGTTAAAGTTGCGATTCTATCTCAAAGTAATTTCATGATATTCAACGCTGCGATTCTATCTCAAAGTAATTAATCTCAACATAAGCAAAGTTGCTATTCTAAAAAAACGAGATATTTTGCGCAGGATTAATTATATTTTTCTACAATTTTTTTATTAACACTATTCCTAATTGGATGGAATTCCATGGAAATTTTAAATATTTTCTTCGCTGATTAAATTTCGGGTTTAACATCTTTTGCAGTTGTGAACATCATCCTGAACATCTGCTGCTGGATTACATTAAACTTCAACGGCAAAGAGCCTTGTTAAAGCGAATTTTAATAAAATGCAGTCTATTTCTTGGTCTTCCGTTTCTTCAAACCTTGTCAAGAGCATCGAAGAATTTGGTCTTTTCATGATTTCGTTATGTCTGTATTTATTTGAAATGATATTTCTATCCTACGTTCATTTTGTGCTAGCAATATTTTTCGTGAATACTTCTTTTAAGAAACATTCTCCAGGTTATATTTTTTTAGTTTAAATTTTCTAAGATTTATTGAATTCCTTGTAGAACATGAGTGTATTATTTTGAGCTTCAAATTCAAATAAAATACTCTAGAAAAATTCATGCACTCTAAAAAACAGCGGGTTCTAATAATAATATTTAAAGTTTTAATAGAGTATGTTTCAAATCATTTTTTTTTTCTTTCTAATGCAGCTGGCAAACACTTAGACATGGACGCCTTAAGACAAGCACTGCACAGACGTTACTCGCTTTGCATTACCCAGGGGGCACGTGTAACTTGATGGTAAACCACGGACGCGGAGTAACAATGCCCCCGCAGTGCTCTACGATCCTATTAGGACCGGGACCTACGGCTTAAAGTGGATTCCGAAACACTACAAACACCCATAGGTAAAGTCAGGATTTGAACCCGATACCTGTAGTACCGAACGCCAGAGCGCTAGCCATTCGGCCATCAGACCCCTTCAAATCATTTTAACGAACATTTTATGTGTATAAGATATTATATTGCGGCTCTCCTCTTTAGAAATTATGAATTATGTTTCAGTCTCAAGATCTTTACCTCACTAACATATGACTGGTGAGGTATCATGAGGGTATTATTTTGAACTTCATATTCAAATAAAATACACTAGGAAAATTCATGCACACTAAAAAAAGAAGTTGGTTCTAATACTAATATTTAAATTTTTAATACAGAGCATATTTCAAAGCCTTTTAACTAACTTTTGAATTAGAACAATATAAGGTATTGTATCGCGATTCTACTCTTTAGAATTTGCCTCAATTACTTTACCTCACTAGGATATGACTAGTGAGGTACTAATGAGAGTATTATTTTGAGCTTCAAATTCAAATAAAATACACACAGAAAATTCGTGCACACTAAAAATAGAAGCAGGTTCTAAAAATAATATTTTAAGTTTTAATACAATAGTATGTTTCAAATCATTTTAACCAGTGTTTGGTATGCATAAAACACTATATTGCATTTCTCCTCTTTAGAAATCATGAATTATTTGTTCAGTCTCAAGAACTTTACCTCACTATCATATGACTAGAGAGGTACTCATGAAAGTATTATTTTAAGCTTCAAATTCAAATAAAATACACTAGAAAAAATCAGAGGCATTAAAATAAAAATTATATTTAAAGTTTTAATACAAATATTATGTTACCAAGCATTTCAACGAGTATGTGATGTGCATAAAATATTATACTGCGTTTCTTCTCTTTAGAAATCACAAATTATTTTTTCAATCTCAAGAACTTTACCTGAATGAATTCTTTCAATCATTTTAGAGCTTTTAACTAAGTCTTTGCTTATGCAGATTTATAGCCCAAACCGTACAATAAATTTTTCTTAAAACCCACCTAAGATCTTCTGCGTGGGACGAAATGATCCAGACGGCCCACTTATGATCTCAATTACAGCTTTAAAGTATCCGAAGAGTTTTCATACGCCATTGCGAAGATTTGGAATCGAACAAAAGATGAATACAAAGACGGTCATAAAAGATGAAAAGGCTTCGAAAGTGAATGGACGATTCTCACAAAAGCTTACATTTTGAGCTCCGGTTGGTTTCGTCCCCAGTACCAGGGAGTATTTATTGATACAGTACCGCTTAACTCTTTCCAAAAAAAAGTATGACGTGAATTTCGATCACTAGAAGTCGGTTTTATTCGCTTTTTTGATAAAGGTCAAAATAATTTCTTTTCACTGTATATTCTTCTGATAAATATATAACTGCATGTTCCATTCAAATCAGTTTAAAGGGATTTCTTTATTATTATGATATATAAATACTTTTTTTTTCTGTCTAATGCAGCTGGCAAACACTTAGACAGCTTGGTCTTGGATGCCTTAAGGCAAGTGCTGCACAGACGTACTCACTTTGCATTACCCAGGGCGCGCGTGTAACTTGAAGATAAGCCACGGACGCAGAGTAATAATGCCCCCGTAACGCTCTACGATAATAATAGACCGGGACCTACGATTTAAAGTGGATTCCGAACAACTACAAACATCCATGGCACCGCCGAGACTCGAACCCGAAACCTGTGGTACCGCGAGCCAGAGCGCTAGCCACTCGGCCATTCAGGCTCATGTGATATATAAATACAATTTTTCAAGATTATTTTATACATTTTCATCATTGTGAATATTTATATATCGACATATGTGTAGGTCAGTTGATTATTTGTATAATAATGATTTAAGGTGCATTTTTCATATCGGCACACCAAAGGAAGCTTTGTAACAAATCCTCCATGGTCCAAAGCTCCAGAGAATGCAGTTTGATTATAATTCATCATATATTTTGCAAACTGTACACTGAAAATATTCTTCAAAAGATATGATATAACTCAAGAATATATATTTATTACAATTATGAAGTTTACAAAATATTAAAACAAATAATATTAAAAGCATGTCTTGCTTTTAAAATAACATTTTTGGCCATTTATAGGATTCAAATTGTTTTAAATGTTTTGGAAAAATATGAAAGTCGAATGAACATACGACAAGAAAACATTATAGATTTGAGATACTCGTTTGGCCATATTTATGCATTGTGCCTTAGTAGATTAAAATTTTATTTTTTTATCAATTCTAACTTTTCTGATAAGGTTCTCTTATTTTCAATTATTCCTTTTCTAGGAGCGTTTGTAATCATTTTAAGTAGATATTTTATAATTTGACTCAATGTATTTTTTATTAAACATTTCTTCTATTAGATGAAAGACTTTGACTACATTCATTGTAAACCATTGATATTCTCAAGCAATTTGAATTCATATAAAAAGACCATCCTCAGAGCAACACTTGAATTTAATCTCTTATTTCGAAGCTTTCAAGCCAATAACAAACTATACGTTAGTGCACTCCTTCAAGAATATACTTTTATTATATTTCAAAGGAAACGAATACTATTTCCAGAAGTATACGAAATAGACATTCTAAAATCTATGAGTTGACACTAATGATAGCTTGTTGCAGCTTCCAAACCCTCTGATGGACGAGGAGTGAGTATGACAGTTCAACTATCTATATATTTTTAGAAGGTTTATATCCACATTTGAGATGCGACTATTTACTGTAATGTTATTTTCTTATCGTTTACAGTTTATTTTGATTTCATGACTAATGTTTTGCATAAAAACTTGAATTAAATTTAAAATTAATTTAATTCCTTGCAATTCTAGAGGCCTTTCTCACCAATCCTCCACTTTTCGTTTAATAAAGAGCTTCATTAAGAGATTCTAATGCTACTAAATTTTTATTTAAGAATGATGCTGAATAGTGCGTTCAAATCTTTATAGCCGAATTAAAATATTTTTTTAAAATTAATATACACAATTTATATTTGAATTGCTATTTATTGGCAATATGATCCGATTTTAATACAGCTCTTTGATATTTTTATTGTGATATAGTTAGATATTATTTTATTGATTTACATAAGCAATTTGTATTTCTGCCAAACACAAGATGTTCACTTAAGAAAAAAAAACTCGTGTTCCACTTATTTTAAAAACTTACTAGAACTTATAAATTTAATTACGGTTAATTTTCGTATTATATTGTTAAATCATTTTGATAATTATTCTTAGTAGAAAATAATGCTTGTAATTCAGTCTGAGAAATAAAGCGTGGGTATTTAACTTTCTCAATCAAAGTTTCTTCTTCTTTATAACAATCTACAGTTTGGCTTTGTAATCTGTAGTCTTAATTATAAACAATTTTTCAAACTATCGGTGTTAACATTTTGTGTAAATGGAAGACAGTTACTAGACAGTTGCTAGACAGTTGTGTAGACAGTTACTTTTGCGACACAGAAATTGACTTTGCACTTAACTTTGTCAATATGACTTTGTCAAGTGCAAAGTCAATTTCTGTATATCTCTACTATAAAAATATTTATGTGCACAAGAAAAGGTTTTGTTACACATAAATATTTTTATAGTAGAGTTACACAGAAATATAATTTCGTTGTACAAGAGATAAACTTGATCAAGCATCCGTACATTATATAGTCATACTGAATAAGAAGAACTGAGAATAGGAGATGCAGTTTATCAATTCTTTGTACGACTTATATACAATAATGTACAAAGTCGTCGCATTAAGTGGTTAAAGAACAACAACTTCGAGCAGAAGACAAACGTGATGTGATCAAATCATATACAAACAGTAAAACTGAGTGGTTAAATGGTGCGTTTAATATTTATGGGGAACTCTTGGTAAAACTAATATCCTATTATTTGCGAAATATATTCCCCTTTTTAATTTTGTTTTTGATATATAAGAAGTTATTCTTTTACACATGACATTACAAAAAAATCTTTAACATTCTTTTTAAAAATTATAGAATTTGCTTTTTAATTCCCTCAAAATATCTGACTCCTTTCACAAGATAGAAGATTTCAACTTTCAATATATTTAGCAGACATCTAAAAGGGAGGTCGAAAAAATTCTTGAGAACAAAGTTTTTTTATTGTAAAATATGAAAAATGAAGAAGATTTATATGAAAAACTAAATGATTTTTTGTATATAATATTTGAATACAAAGTTGTATAAAAATTTGTTTGAATAAAAATTTATTTCTCGCTAATTTAACAAAGAGTAATCAAATAAAAATAAAATTTTAAAACCGTCGATGAATATTGCTATAAATTAAAAAGGCATTAATTAATATTAAGAAAAAAATACTATTTTCTTGCTAAATAACAAGGAATTGTCCAATCATTCCGTTAAGACGATAAATAGAAAAAATTCTTAAGTGTTCCTTCTTTGAGGATGCTACTGCTTGAAATGGTCACAAGACCTTGCACGATCATATTCATGGTATTCTTGAATGGCCAAAGGAAAAAACAGTAGCATTGCTATGGATTTTCCCTGGTCACGATTGTCTCCGCATGCACTTCACAGAATTAAACTGCCTCCTGACCCTCTCTGTCTCCTGTGTTATACCCAGGAAGAAATGGATATGCCTCACCTTGCTTCCTGTTCTGCCTCCTGTTTCTTTATGGAAGCGTTATTGGATTGCCAGACTTAAGTTGCTGGATTAACTTATGCCAATTGTTACTATCTTCTAATTTGTATTTATTTTATTTTTTTATATCTGTAAACTTGCCCCCGGAATAAAAAAAAAATTAGTATTTTCTTATAATAATAGTATTTAAAAATAGAAATATATATATAATTAGCATTATGAATTATATAATAAATTATAATTAATTAATAAATTATAAATTATATATAATTAGTATTATAAATGATTATTACTTTTTTAAAATAGTATTATATAAATTAGTATTTTCTTATAATAATAATTAAAATATATATAGGCATATTATTGTATTCATTTAAAAAAAAGAGATGAATACATAAATGACTATAAAAACATTTTATGATAAAAATTTCTCGTTCATTTTTAAATTTAAAAAAGATATTTGAATAAACTTTATTAAAGTAAAAATAAAAAATTTAATGCAATTCATTTAAATGCAAATTATTATATTATCCAAATAGTTTATGATATTTCTTAAAAGATTTATTGAAGAAGACAACCGTTTAAAAGAGAGAAATTCCTTCAAATTTATAACGCCATAAAATCTTTCCATAATAATATTAGATGGGAAACAATCAACATATATTAGCATGATAAAAATAACAAATTTGTACAACTATAAAGAAAAAACATCTTCCTCAAGTTATTTTATGAAAATTTCATTCTTTTTCAACATCCCAAAACGTAGAAACGGCCTCTCGTAAAAGACATTTAATAGTTCGTGAAATATAAACCATTTCGCATTTTTCTGGAGCTCGTTCCTTCCACGTCAAAGGAAAAGAAAATATGTCCACTGGAGAAAAACTGTCTAGCTTGACATTTTTGAGTTGAGTACTTTAAGATATGGTCGAGTGAGCGTGTTTTACAGTCTCCGGAACTTTGTGTACGGACAAATCTAAAAATAAAAAAACATTTTGAGAAGAAAGTAGAATAAAGAAGCATATTTTATCTCAAACAAGAGACGATTCGGCATTTTCTGAATGGCTACATTTACTTATAAGATTTGCACCTAAAATAATGTCATCTGTTATCCTGTACTTTTTGCACATCTTTGAGTAAGCATTTTCATCTTTTCATTTACATGAATTATGAAGAGGCACAACTAATTTTTATGGTTTTCTACTTACATTCCATCAATTCTTAACCCAGAACTCACTGTTCTTAGATACAACTTGTTCTCAAAGTTTCAACTTTCATTGATGATAAGCCTATAAAGAAGTTTTTTTGTTTATTGTTTTATTATTTTTTTTTTATGTATTTATTTTTCCATTTACATGAATTATAGAGAGTCTAATTTTCCGGATTTTCTACTTACTTTTCATCAATCTTTAATTCGGAATTCACTGCGCTTGGATACAACTTGTTCTCAATGTTACAAACCTTCATTGATGATAAAAGATTACCTAGATAGATTGCTTATAAAGAATTTTTTTTAAGTAAGCATCTTCCTCTTTTCAGTATCATGAATTATAGAGTGGCACAAATAATATTTAAGATTTTCTACTTACTTTTCATCAATTCTTAATCCAGAACTCACTGTCCTTGGTATAACTTGTTCTCAATGTTACAATTCATTGACGATAAGCCTATAAAGAATTTGTTTGAGTTAGAATTTTCATCTTTTTATTTATCACTATGAGTTATAGAGAGGCACAACTAATATTCACGGTTTTCTACTTGTGTTTTATCATTTCTTAATCCAGAAATCATTGTACTTGGCTACAACTTGTTCTCAATGTTACATCTTTCATTGACAATGAGCTTATAGCTTATAAAGAATTTTTTTTTTTGTGTAAGCATTTGCATCTTTTCATTTACATGAATTACGAAGAGGCACAACTAATATTAATGACTTTCTACTTATTTTTCATCAATTCTTAATCTAGAATTCGCTGTACTTGGATATAGTTTGTTCTCAATGTTATAACTTACATTGACGTTAAGCATATTATGTATTTTCTTTGCTTTTAAATCATTAATTCATAGAATTGCATTAAAAAAATGGACACAATATTTTTGATAACATTATTTTTAGCATTATATTTAAATCGTTTAAAATTACAGCACTGATGTTATTAAGAAACAATTGACCAATCAATATTTAAAAAGAAATGTAATGAATATTTTATTTAAAAATACATTTTCCATTTTATATCTGTGATTCATATTAAGTATTTTATTATTTAAATACGAACATAGATTTCATATTGCAAGTTTCAGAAAATGAATCAAGAATAGCAATAGACATTATAATAAAATATCAATTTTGTATAAAATAATTGGAAACAAGATGTTATCCATCTTCTAATCTATGCCAGACCACAATTAGAAAAAGAACACTTAAATATGGCTCTTTTGTAATTAATCTGTACAGCCAGCGCTATCTAGAATAATTTACTGATGATTATCCTGTATTTGCATTATTATCCTTGAAGTTCGTCTCCCTTAGAACTAATCACGTTGATATTAAGGAGAAACTACGGTTGTTGACAGCTGTAGATAATGGAATTGGAAAGCACGCACACCACACATTTTATTTGTGATCATTATTGTTGACTAACCGAAAGCTTTAAAATGCTTGTTTATTATATTTATTAAAAGATTAATAATTAAATTTCGGGGAAAAAAAGTCAAATGATTTAAAGTATTTTCTATCAAGTTATGAAATAATTTATTTGCTATAATATAATTTGAAGCTCAACATTTTTGTATCATATTGTTCTTTAAACTGGAAGATGGAGAAAATGCTTTAGGTGAGAACTTTATGCGAGGATGTTTACTGATGAATAATGAATTTAGTTTGTAGTATAGATCTTTATTACACTTTTTATGGAATAATCACTCAAAGCAAATGAAATCTCCTTAATTATATTTTTGCTCCATCTTCATTGGTCACACTATCAGTTTTCAGGAATCCCTTATCTTCTTGACATTCGTAGAGGATGATAAACTTATACAGCATCTTAAAGCTATTTTCAAATATGTCCTTACGCTCATACATACTTCAATAATATAAATCGATGGTATGCTACTATAAATTTCAACTTTGTTGCAATCCATCAGATAAAACCTAATCACTGCTATTTCTTGGTAAACATTCAGAGATATGCAGCCATTTACTCCAATATAGAAATAAAAAGTGAGAAATTAAATTTAATCCTTAATATAAATAATATAATAATAAGAATGGCACATTATATATTAAGAGGCACAATGGCTCCCAATTTAAAATTATGACTAAAATTAATATTTTTCACTAGTGGCCATCAAAAGTGCTACACCAGGAAGAAAGGCAGATAACAAAATGATATTTATTGGACAAATATATTATACTGGAAATAACAAGTCATTAAATTTTCAAGAAATTTGGGGGCGTAGATCCTGAGAAATCAGTAAGTACTCCGATACGATAAACTGCACGGTACTCTACAATTCGACCATTATCAAAGTCACAAACGTGCTTGTACGTATTTCTGCTTCTTACGTGAGGCATCACAACAACGTTCAAATGTAATTTGTGTGTGAGAAACCGGCTGAACAATTTCCGCATTTAAACATATTGTAGGTGTCGCTAGCGGAGCCTACTTTGTCTGAATGCGTTGAAAAGCTAATCATTTGCATATTACAGCACCTTCTTCCTGTCGTTTAAATTTCACGTCTGTAGCATGTCGCCTTCTTAATAATGTAGCAATTTGGTGTAGCAATTTTAATGGCTAGTAGCATATATTTTTTCTCGTAATAAAATTGTAAATTAATACTAAAACAAATTATACTTTATCGAATTTGCTTTGATTATATCACAAAATAATTTTTAATACATGGAAATACATCTGTCTAAAAATCCCCATTTTTAAAAATTGCGAAATTTTAATAAATTCTTTGCAATGTTTATAAGATAATTTTAAAAAATGGCGTTATGCAATTTATTTTTTTTTACCTAAAATCATGTTAAAAAACTTTAAAAAAAGTTTTATTGAAATAAAAAAAGAAATAATGGGGTATTATCATGTCAGTTTCATTATAAAAAAAAGATAGTTTCGAGTAGACTTAAATTTTATGTAAATATTTTCAAAAATTCATAACAGCTAACAACAAGAAACAAAACTTAGTTTCCAAAACCTTGCCTTTAACATTTGCCAAACTCAAAGATACATTCGATAGAATTGACTAATCTTATATCTTTGAGGGAAATTATTTGGAAAACATTTTCAACCAAAAACATCTATTGAGGTTTTCTGATCGGATTAGAAGAGATTAGAAGAGATTATACCACGGTTATGTCTTCCAACCACATAATACCATAATCTTTTCCGTCTGCTACGACACGAATCATATGTGAGTAGGCATTTCAAATAAAAATATTTAAGGTAACCAACTGCGCATCCGAAAGTCCGAGCATCGGTAGTGTAGATATAACGTAATCTTTAAAACATAAATTGCAGAAATAAATAATAGTAATAGTTATTTTATTGTAAGAAAAGGCTTTCTTTTTTATATTTAACTTGTTTTTTGCTTTATTTAAATTTAAATAAAATGTTAAATTTTGCATTTTTGATACATTGATATAATAAGAATAAACAAAAATTTATTTTTAAAAATTTTTAATTTTTTTTTTTTTATAAATCAAATTTTTTTTAAATTTTCAGAAAGAAAAATTTAAAATCTTATAAATAATAAGCAAAAAGAATAGCTAATTTATTAATTTTTTAAAAGTTTGAGCAACATTCAAGAATGTACAAAGACCAATCAGCCAACGTTATACGAAGACTTTTTTATATTTCAGGAATCTTATTACAGTACCCTGATATGTATATTATTTGTCTATTTATCAATTTAATTCCAAAACTCGTGTTTCCAATTCTTCCAACTGAATTATGGTACTTTTAAGGATTTAATGATTTGTTTAAGATTTCAAAACATTAAAAAAATCCTATTTTATTTGCATATGTGTCATGGTATATATATATATATGTCGTAATCATATGCTTCCAGTTACAAAAATATTTCAAATGAAATAAACATTCATATTGAAAGTTCATATTTAAAAAAAAAAACAATATTGTAGAAACTAAAAAATCTAACTTTTTATATATCTCCATATAGTTTAATTTAGTTTTGATTTACATTCATCCTAAAAGAATGTAAAGCAGAAAGTTTTACTTTTGTGAGACAAGGCATTAGCCGAGATATTTAATTTCAAAGTTTAGGTTTTCTTGTTCTTCGTTGAAGTGCCGATTATAAAATTAATTAAAACAAGTTGTGATTAAAATCAGGATGCATCTTCCATTTTACAGTAAAAAGTGGGTTTCCATTCAATTAATACATCTATAAACGATGGTTGCATCTATAGATAAATGGACATACCACATGCACTGAGTACGATCATAATGTCTCAGGTGGCGAAACATTGAAGCTTAAAACTCTTACACCGGAATGATAAAATAAATAAATACCAATTAGAAAGATTTAGACCATAGTTATATATAATTGCATCTTGAAAGTGAAAAATATTGAAGGGCAACTGAGTAAATTAATGAAATATCACAAACTATTTATTCATTCAATGACTTTTATTTTATCTTATATTTAACTTTCATTTATTTTTAACTTTTCATCCTATACCCGAGAATTTTGCAGAACATTCTGCTGTCTCTCAAAAATGCTTGATATGTGTGGTTCTGTTGAGCATGATGGTGTCCCTCCACACAAAGCAGACGTCTGTGTTTATCTACCTACAGAAATCGCCCAACAGTTCATTAGATATGGTAATCGGATAGAATGGTTACTGTCTTCCCACTCATGGACTTCTAAGTCAGGGATTACGTTAAGTTATAGGTCTATGCTATTTAGCCAATCTCTCTGAAAGATCTGAAACAAGCTGTTTGCCACGCTGTTAGACTAGACTATGTTTAAAACTGTCCTTGACTTAGTAATGTCACGCATTCAGCCATCAATGGTGAACATTTTGAGAAGTATCTCCAGTTGATTCCTTCACTCTTATTGTTTGTCTGCAAAGGATGTTTATAAAATCCATTCTCTATGATTTACGATTGCTTATTGTAAACAATTGAGCGCTTTTTATTGTAAGGGTTTATAACACATTTGTGGTAGGTCTCTGTATAATATTTATTGCTTTACACAATTCGATAATAGCCTAAAACTTTTAATTAACTTTACTCGTCAACAATCTGTATTTCAGAGTTAAATTTCGATGGCATTCCACAATGTATCATGATTTCAGTCTTGAATTTAATGAACTGATTTTTTTATAACCGACTTCTCAAAGATAAAAAACTCGGTTGAATTTTGTCTCGAAATGAAACTTTCTTTATGTTGTATTTTTTAGGATGACTACAAATTTTTACTAAGAAATATAACTGAGAAATGGATTTTCATATAAAAAGTTAGATTTTTTTTTCCTTTTTACTATTATGATTTTCAAAGTATATACATGTTATTATATGAATGTTTACCTCATTTAAAACATTTTTGTAATTAATTGGAAGTAAATGTCTATAACCAACGGTTGCGGAAATAAGGTGGGCCATATTCCTCAGGTCACACCATTTAAGTTTTCGTCTTCATATGCCTCTTTACAATATTTTTTGGTTGTTGTTGCAAAACTATAAACTATCCTGCTGGCCCCGTGTTCCATTTATATGTATCAGAACAACCCACCAACGAGTCAAGAATAAAGGAAATTGATTTTCAGGTAGAACTTTAAACGTAACATGTATGCCGTATGATAGTAACTTATCAAGTAACCGATCATGTTGCCTGAATATCGATGCAAAATGATAATGCATACTATCACTATCCTTACTGATTTTCTCCGTTTCAGAACGCAGAGACTTCGACGAGTGCCACAAGCGGAATCGATTTTAAGCCTTCATCAATTCACCTTACCGCTAGGGAGTTGGAATTATATTTATTTAATATTGGAACTTTTATCAAAACGCAGAATGCAGATCTTAGATATGTTAGCTTTTTGATATTTAAATTAAATTATTGGGACTAAAAGCAAAGAATTGTGATAAATTGATAAATGAAAATCAATATTTAAATTTGTATCTCAACACCCAGTTTTTCTGAAGACCATAAATAAATTTTTAAAGGTATTAAACATATTATGGTGACCTACAGCAGTTAAAATCTTAATAAAGTTTTTAAAAAAAATTGAAACCATGCTATTTTTTAACTGTTTTACTCTCAGCTTTTCATTTATTCATTTGATTATGATATCATTGCACTTCCAAACTTTTTCCTTTTTTGTTTGTAATGCAAGTTATTTTTATTAATTAGATAAATATTTTACTGCAAATGCAAAAATCATTATTTTAGATTGATGAAAAAAGTTTATTGTGTGCAATTAAATGAAATATGTATTTAAATGAAGTGAAAATTGATTTAAAAGTATTTAATATCTCTAAGTAAAAACATTATTTTAGAATATTAGTGTTCAAAAAGTCAATAAATCTGTTTTTGGAAATATTTTTTTAAAGTCATTGTAAAATAATGGTAGCGTAAGCTTTTGAGAGCGATATTTTAACTTTAACGATCTTGGCAAAAAAGCAACTCCCCCATAAAACCATTTTGACGCGAAAGAAATAAATCTCTTTAATGCTGCTATGATTTAAATTCGAGAATTCACCAGCAGTAACCAGTTAAATCTATCTCAAAGATAATATTTTAAATATATTTTCTTATACCAAAGATGAGACAACTTCAATTTTTTTTTTTTTTTTTTGCTTATAAATTAGTTATTTTTAAATAAAAACAATTGAATTTTTAAATATAAATAATTGAACAATTTTATTTTCAGGCACATGTACCTAATTATTTGAAAAACTGAGACAGTAAAGAAATATCCCCACTGTTTTTAACGTTTGCTATTTGATAATAATTTATTAAATGCTTTGTAATTTAAGTTAATGCATTGTAATCCTTAAAATATCATATTTACATATTTTAAATATTTTTTTAATTAATTTATTTTAGAATATGCCAAGACCTCTTTTCAATCGTTTTTTCACACAACTTGAAAATTTCTTTTTTAAGCAATTAAAAATAAAGTTAAAATCTATAAACATTAGAATATTTCAATTATGGGCAGAAGATATTTGGGGCCTGCACCAAGTGTAGGACTGCTCAAGCATGGTCTGCGCATATTTTAAACTGTTTTCATTTTACATTAAACGAGTTTTTTTTTGTTGTTGTTTTCTAACTTCTTCTATTCTTGGACTTTTTAGAGGTTTGTGGACTTATGAATTTGGTCAAAGAGCTAGACCATATCGGAGATCAGAAACAACAACAACATATTTCATTTACACAATATGATTACCAAGTTTAAGACTTACTTAAGATTACTGCACCAAGTGTAAGACTGCGCAAGCATCTCTGCTCATATTTTAAACTGTTTTGATTTTACATTAAATGAGTTTTATTAACCTTATCTATTCGTGGACTTTCTAGAGGCTTATGGTCTTATGAATTTCGTCTAATAGCTAGACCATATCGAGCAACAGCAACATACTTCATTTACACGATATGATTAAATAAATATTTATTGTTATGATAGTTATGAAGTCACAAATAAGCTTTTCCAATTTTAGGAAATTGAGCTTAAATCAGATTAACGTCGATAACGTCAACATCATCATGATAACATTATCCTCCTCATCATGATCTTCCTTATCATCATTTGAATAAGAATCAGAATCATTGGGATCGAGGACGGCTTTTGCCTCAATCACAATTGGAATTTTATTGGATGGGGGGGAGGGGAAGGCGATCTATGAATTTATAAATACGAAAGGCATAAATGTCTGAGACACAAAACCTTTTGATTCAGCTCTAACTTTGTGGTGCTGGCAAGTAGTATGGAGAAGGATTAAGACGCATCTTAGGAAATTTCTTAATTCGAGGACAATCTTCTTCTTAAAATATGACTATCACACAAATAGTGACAATTTTTCTTTCAATTGGAGCTTTTACTCCAATGAAGACGAAGAAGTTAGATATTTAATAACGGTAAACTTCCATATTGTATTATTAATAGATTTTTTAATTATTAGACGGTAATCAAAAAGATTCTTATGTGTTCCTTCTTTGAGGATGCTCCGCTAGAAAAGGTCACAGGCTCTGGTACGATCATATTCATGGTATCCCTGAATGGCCAAGGGAAAGAGGCTACGGTTTTTTTCTGGTCACGATTGTCTCCACAAGCACTTTTACGGAATTAAACTGGCTCCTGACCTCTCTGTCTCCTGTGTGATAACCAGGAAGAAATGGATATGCCTCACCTTGCTTCCTGTTCTGCACTGCCTCCTGTTTCCTTATGGAAGTATTTTTGGATTGCCAGACTTAATTTGATGGACTAACTATTGTCATTTATTTCTATCTTGCTCTTTGTATTTATTTATTTATTTTTGTTTTATTTTTTGATATCTGTAAACTTGCCACTGGAAATAAAAAAAAAATTAATATTTTCGTATAATAATAGTATTTTAAAATAGAAATATTAAAATAGTATTATATAAATTAGTATTAATGTAATTAGCAATATGAATTATATAATAAATTATATTTATAAATTATGTAATTAGTATTATCAATTTGTATTTTCTTATAATAATAATTAAAATGTATATAATCATAATATTGTATTCATATAAAGAAAAGTGATAATGACTATGAAAAAATCGTTTTAAACTTTAAAAAAGATATTTTAAGAATCTTAAGATACTTTATCACATGTATTTATGAACAAATAAAAACTTAATTTAACTCATTTAAATGCAAATTATTACATTATCCAGTTATTATGTGATATTTCTTTAAAAATTTATCGAAGAAGACAGCCGTTTAAAAGAGAAAAATTCCTTCAAATTTATAACGCCATGAAATATTTTCATAATAATATTAAATGGGAAACAATCAACATATATTAGCATGATAAAAATAACAAATTTGTACAACTATAAAGAAAAAACATCTTCCTCAAGTTATTTTATGAAAATTTCATTCTTTTTCAACATCCCAAAACGTAGAAACGGCCTCTCGTAAAAGACATTTAATAGTTCGTGAAATATAAACCATTTCGCATTTTTCTGGAGCTCGTTCCTTCCACGTCAAAGGAAAAGAAAATATGTCCACTGGAGAAAAACTGTCTAGCTTGACATTTTTGAGTTGAGTACTTTAAGATATGGTCGAGTGAGCGTGTTTTACAGTCTCCGGAACTTTGTGTACGGACAAATCTAAAAATAAAAAAACATTTTGAGAAGAAAGTAGAATAAAGAAGCATATTTTATCTCAAACAAGAGACGATTCGGCATTTTCTGAATGGCTACATTTACTTATAAAATTTGCACCTAAAATAATGTCATCTGTTATCCTGTACTTTTTGCACATCTTTGAGTAAGCATTTTCACCTTTTCATTTACATGAATGATGAAGAGGCATAACTAATTTTCATGATTTTCTACTTACATTCCATCAATTCTTAATCCAGAACTCACTGTGTTGTCAATGTCAGTTTGATATAACTTGTTCGCAAAGTTACACATTTCATTGATGATAAGCCTATAAAGAATTTTTCTTTGGATTTTGTGAATGTGAGTGTGTGTGTGTGTTTGTGTAAGTATTTTTATCTTTTCATTTACATGAATTATGAAGAGACGCAACTAATATTCATGATGTTCTACTTACTTTTCATCAATTCTTAATCCAGAACTCACTGTTCTTGAATGTAATTTTTTCTGAAAGTTTCAACTTCATTGACGATAAGCCTATGAAGACTTTTTCTTTGTTTATTGTGTTAGCATTTTCTTTTTTTCATTATACATGTATTAAGAAGAGGCACAACTAGTTTTCATGATTTTCTACTTAGTTTTCATCAATTATTAATCTAGAACTCACTGTGCTGCTGCAATTTTGTTCTCTGTTACAACTTTAATTCACAAAAAGACTATAAAGAATTTTTCTTTGCTTTATTGTGTAAGCAATTTCATCTTTTCATTTACATGAATTATGTAGAGGCATGATTAATTTTCATGATTTTCTACTTACTTTTGATCAATTCTTAACCCAGAACTCATTGTGATTGGATACAATTTGTTCTCAAAGTTTCAACTTTCTTCGGCGACGATTACTATAAAGAATATTTCTTTGTTTTTAATTCTACAGCATTAAAATATGGACACAAATCTTTTGACAAGATTATTTTTAGTAAGATTGTATTTAAGTTATTTAAAATTACAGCATTTATGTTTTTAATTAATAATTGGCAAATATATTTTAAAAAGAAATTTAATGCATATTTAAATATATGAATATATGAATATTAATATAACATAAATATATATAAGTATATAAGTATAAATACATTATATACGAATATTTATATTTCATTTTTCATTTACATACTTTAAACTGAGACTTAAATTAAATATTTTATTATTTAAATGCGAGCAAATGTTTGCTAATCCAAATTTCAGAAAATGATTCAAAAAGAGCTGTAGACATTATAATAAAACGTCAATTTCGAATAAAATAAATTGAAAAAAGATGTTATCAGTATTCTAATCTAAACCAGACCACAATTAGAAACAGAAAACTTAAATACGGCTCTTTTGTAATTAATCTATACAGCCAGCGCTATCTAGAATAATTTACTGATGATTATCCTGTATTTGCATTATTATCCTTGAAGTTCGTCTCCCTTAGAACTAATCACGTTGATATTAAGGGGAAACTACGGTTGTTGACAGCTGTTGATAATGGAATTGGAAAGCACGCACATCAAGCTAATTTTATTTGTGATTACTACATTATAGTTGAGTAACTGAAAGCTATAAACTGCTGGGTTTTTATATTTATTAAAAGATTAATAATTAAATTTCGTTAAAAAAAATCAAATGATTTAAAGGATTTTCTATCAAGTTATGTCATCCATTTAGTCTAGAAAGAAGAGGAAATTAAATTTAATCTTGCATATTAATAGCATAATAACAAGAATGCCACATTTTATATTATGCATGATTATGATAAAAATTAATATTTTTCTATACTTCTCCTCGTAATAAAATTGTAAAGTAATAGTAAAGCAAATTATAGTTTACAAAATTTGCTTTGACTATATCACAAAATTAATTTTTGATACATGGAAATACATTTATCTAAGTTGCCAGTTTTTTAAAAACTGGGAAATTTTAATAAATCTTTTACAATATTTATGTGTTAATTTAAAAAAATGGAGCTATGTAATTTATTTTTTTTTACCTAAAATCACGTAAAAAAACTTAAAAAACAATTATATTGAAATAAAAAACGAAATAATAGGGTATTATCATGTCAATTTCCTTACAAAAAGATAGTGTTGAGCAGACTTAAATTTTATGTAAATATTTTCAAAAATTCATAACAGCTAACATCCAGAAACAAAACTTATTTTCAAAAACATTGCCTTTAACATTTGCCCAACTCAAAGATACATTCGATAGAATAGACTTATATATCTTTACAAATCTTATATCTTTGAGGGAAATTCCTTGGAAAATATTTTCAGCCAAAGACATCTATTGAGGTTTTCTGATCGGATTAGAAGAGATTAGAGGACACCAATACCACGGTTATGTCTTCCAACCACATAATACCATAATCTTTTCCGTCTGGTACGACTCGAATCATATGTGAGTAGGTATTTCAAATAAAAATATTTAAGGTAACCAACTGGCGCATCCGAAAATCCGAGCATCGGTAGTGTAGCTATAACATAATCTTTAAAATATAAATGACAGAAATAAATAATAGTAATAGTTATTTTATTGTAAGAAAAGGTCTTGTTTTTGATATTTAAGTTATTTTTGCTTTATTTAAATTTTAATAAATAGTTAAATTTTTAATTTTTGATACATTGATATAACAAAAATAAATCAGTAAATAAAAATTGTCTTATCATAATTTATTAATTATCTTATCATAATGAGAATCACAAATAATTAGCAAAAAGAATAGCTGATTTATTAATTTTTAAGAAGTTTGAGCGACAATCAGGGATGAACAAATTGCAATCATTCAATGTTATACGAAGACTTTCTAATTTTTCAGTAATTTTATTATGATATCCTGAAATATATATTATTATTACGTCTATTTAATTCCAAAACTCTAGTTTCCAATTGAAATTACAGTATTTTAAAGATTTAATGATTCATTAAAATATTAAAAAATCCTAATTCGATTCCCGCATGCATCATGGTATAATACACGATGCAGCTGAAGTCAGTACCCGGTGTTTATTTCAACAACAGTCGGTCTTAAACATACACGCATGCTTTCAGTTACAAAATTGTTACAATGCTTCAAATTAACTAAACATTCATATTTAGAAAAAAGAAACATTGGAAAAACTAAAAAGTCTAACTTTATATATATTACTCCGTTTCCTATAGTTCTATTTAGTTTAGTTTAGATTTGGTTTTGTCACTCTACGGTCTTTTTTGCGCTCTTTAGGCTTATTAGACCTGGACCTACAATTTAACGTGGATTCCAAATCATTAACAAGCATTCATGCCACTGCCAGGATTCGAATCTGAAATCTGTGGTACCAAAGTCTAGAGTTCAAGCCAATTGGCTATCAGGCCACTTCTTGTCAGTTTAAATTTACATGCATTCTAACAAATATAATGCAAAAAAATTTCCCTTCTGTGGGAATTAATATTCATCGAAATACTTAATTTCAAAGTTTCGTATTCACTTTCCTTCAATGAAACGTCAGTTATAAAATTAATTAAAACAACTCGAGATTAAAATCAGGATACAACTCCCTTTTCACAGCGAACAGTGAGTTTCCCCTCAATTACTGCATAACCATGGCTAGATCTATAGATAAATGGACATGCTCCGTGCACGAGTACTGTCATAGTGTCTCCGCTGGCTGGCTCTCTACTGAAGGTTGGAACTCTTACACCAGAATGAAGCAAGATAACATAAATAAATGTTAATTAGAAAGATTTAGACCATATTTATACATAATTGACATCCTGAAAGTGAAAAATATTAAAGGACAACTGAGAAAATGTTTGAACTATCACAAACTTTTTATTCGTTCAATGGTTTTTATTTTATCTTATATTTAACTTTTATTTATTTTTAACTTTTCATCATATACGAGAGAATTTTACATGTTATTCTGCTGTCTCTCTGAAATGCTTGTTATGTGTAGTTCCATGGAACACGATGGGGTCCCTCCTCACAACATCTGTGTTTATCTACCACAGAAATCGTCCGACAGTTCATTAGATATGGTAATCGGATAGAATGGCTACTGTCTTCTCACTCATGGACTTCTAAGTCTGGGATTACGTTAAGTTATAGGTCTATGCTGTTTAATCAATCTCTATGAGAGATCTGAAACAAGTTGTTTACCACGCTGTTAGACCAGATTACGCTTAAAACTGTCCTTGACTTAGTAATGGCACGCATTCAGCCAATATTGGTGAACATTTTGAGCAGTATCTCCAATTGATTCCTTCACTCTTGTTCCTTTGTTGGTCTACATAATTCGACGATAGTCTACAACTTTTAATTAACTTTATTTATCTACCAGTTGTATTTCGAAGTTAAATCCCCCTGACATTAAGCATTATACCATGATTTCAATCTCGAATTTATTTAATTGATTTTTTTATAACCTATATATCGATAAAGACAAAAAATTCCAAATTTTGAAATTAGACGAATTTCGTCTCGAAATAAAACCTTTTTTATGTAACGTTTGTTACGATCAGTACACATTTTTACTAAATATAACTAAGAAATGGGTAATTATAGAGAAAATAAGATTTTTTTACTTTTCTCATATGATGATGATCTCATGATTTTCAAAGTATAAGCATGTTATAGCATGAACATTCACCTCAATAACATTTTTGTAATTAATTGGACGCCTATGTGTAATCAGTGGTTGCAGAAAAAACTCCGGCCATATACTTTAGAACACAGCATATATATGTAAGACGAAAACTTTATATAGATATATATGTATATATATATACACTGAAGTGACAAAAATCATGGGATACCTCTTAATATCGTGTCGGCCCTCCTTTCGCCCGGCGAAGTGCAGCAACTCGACGTGGCATGGACTCAACAAGTCGTTGGAAGTCTTCTGCAGGAATATTGAGCCATGCTGTCTCGATAGACGTCCATAATTGTGAAAGCGTTGATGGTGCAGGATTTTGGGCGCGAACAGACCTCTCGATGATGTCCCATAAATGCTCGATGGGATTCATGTCGGGCGATCTAGGTGGCCAGATCATTAGTTGGAATTGTCCAGAATGTTCTTCAAACCAATCGCGAACAGTTGTGGCACGGTGACATGGCGCATTGTCATCCATAAAAATCCCATCGTTGTTTGGGTACATGAAGTCCATGAAGTCCATGTAGCTGAACATAAGCATTTCCAGTCAATGTTCGGTCCAGTCGCACCAGAGGACCAAATCCATGCCATGAAAAAACAGCCCACACCATTACCAGCTTGAACAGTGCCTTGCTGACAGTTTGGGTCCATGGCTTCGTGGGAAATTCCGATCCGGTGGTCTGAATGTTAATTTATAATGATAGCACATGCTTTCACACTCATCACTGATTTTCTCCATTTCAGAAAGAAGTCACTGCGACGGGCGCCACAAGTGGATTTTATCTTGAGCCTTAATCCAGGTTAGCAGTACATTTTATCACTATGGAGGTGGAATGGTATGATTTTAAAATTGGAATTTTTATCAAAACGTGGTACGTGGATCTTAGATAACTCGTGGGCTGAAACGTATACGACTCCAGTGATATATGAGCATTATCTGCTGAAATGAAAATTAATTATGTTGTGTTCCCTGCACACGTTGAGCAACTTTCCTTCTTATGCATATCCTAACATATGTTAGCTTCCCGATATTTATATATTTATAATATTCTGATATTTATTTTATGATATTATTGGAAATGAAAGCAAAGAAAGATGATAAATTGATAAATGGAAATCAATATTTCATTTTGTATCTCTATTTGTAAAAATAAATTTTTAAGGGTACTGAACATATTCTGTTGTCCTACAACAATTAAAATCGTAATAAAGGTTTTTTTAAAAAAATAGAACAGTACTATTTCTTAGCTATTTTAATTTTGAGCTTTCTATCTGGTAAATATATCATTGCACTTCAAAACATTTGCCTTTTTGTTTGTTATGCGAGTTATTTTTATTAATTACAAAAATATTTTGCTACAAATGCAAAAATCACAATTTTAGATTGATGAAAAAAGTTTATTACGCGCAAATAATCCAAATATGTGTTTAAATGAAGTGAGAATTAATTTAAATGCATTTATATCTATAAGTAAAAAAAATAATTTTAAAATACCAGTGTTCAAAAAGTCAATAAATCTGTTTTTGAGAGTATTTTTTTAAAGTCATTGTAAAATAATGGCAGTGTAAGCTTTTGAGAGCGATATTTTAACTTTAACGATCTAGGCAAAAGAAAAACCCGAAAAACTCCCATAAAAACCCCCGAAAGAAATGCTGCTATGCTGCTATGATTTTAATGCTGCTATGATTTAAATTCGAAGAATTCGCCACCAGTGGTCAGTTAAATCTATCTCAAAGATAATATTTTAAATTGATTTTTTTTACACCAAAGATGAGACAACTTCAATTGTTTTGATTTATAAATAGGTTATTTTTAAATAAAAACTATTGAATTTTCAAATAAAAGCTAACAATTGAACAATTTTATTTTAAGGCACATGTCCCTTAATATTTGAAAAACTGAGACCGTAAAGAAATATCACAGCTGTTTTTAACATTTTCTATTTAATAATAATTTATAAAATGCAATGTAATTAAAATTATTACATTGTAATCCTTAAAATATCACACTTACATATTTTAAACTTTTTTAAAATAATTTTTTCTCTGAACACGCCAAAACCTAATTGCAATCTTTTTCCTCACAACTTGAAAATATCTTTTTTAAGCAATTAAAAATAAATTTGAAATCTATAAACATTAGAATATTTCAACTACTGGCAGAAGAGTTTTGAGACCTGCCCCAAGTGTAGGACTATTCAAGCATCGCCTGCTCACATTTTAAACTGTCTTGATTTTACACTGGATGAGGCGTTTTCTGAAACCCTTCTATTATTGGACTTTTTAGCGGTTTATGGACTTATGGATTTGGTCTAAGAGCTAGACCATATCAGGGATCAGAAACAACAGCAGCATACTTCATTTACACGATGTGATTAAATATTTCTTGTTATGGTAGTTATGAAGTCACAAACTGTTCCAATTTTAGGAAATTCAGCTTAAAATCAGATTAACGTCAATGACATGGGCCTGAATGGCCAAGTGGCTAGCGCTCTGGCGCTCGGTACCACAGGTTTCGGGTTCGATGTTGTAGTGGTTTGGAATCCACTTTAAACTGTAGGTCCCGGTCGAATATGATCGTAGAGCGTTACGGGGGCATTGTTACTCCGCGTCCGTGACTATCTTCAAGTTACACGCGCCCCCTGGGTAATGCAAAGTGAGTAACGTTAGTGCAGAGCTTACCTTAAGGCATCCAAGACCAAGCGTCTCAGTGTTTGCCATCTGTATTAGAAGAAAAAAAAATGTCAATGACATCATCATGATAATGCCATTCTCTTTCTTATCATCATTTGAATAAGAATCAGAATCATTGTGAGCGAAGATGGCTTTTGCCTCAACAACAATTGGAATTTTTTTTTTAGGGGGGAGGGGCGATCTATAAATTTATAAATAGGAAAGGCATAAATAGCTTAGACACAAAAACTTTAGATTCAGTTGCATTTATCAGCTTTGCCTTTACTGTGTAAATTATCAGTAGTGGTGATTTAAAATTATGTAAATATAGGAAAAATATAATAATTTATTTAATAAGCACTTTTTGATTATTTAAAAAATACATTATTTTTAAGTACTTTTGTTTCTGTATATTAAATAATCTTTGAAATATTTTCATTAGTTGATTCTTCTGCACTCTCTAATTAACTATCACAATTTATCATGAAAAATTCGAAATGGACAATTTTGCCGCGCTGGCAAGCGATATAGTGAGAACTGAGATGCTTGTTAGAAAAGCTCTAAATTTAATGAAAAACTTCTTTGAGGCTTCTTAAAATATGATTTCTGCATAAATTGTGACTTAATTTAAGAATTTTTCATTTGTCATTTTGATTCAGTTTTAATTTATCAGATTTAATTTATATCCTAAATCTACTTTAATAAAACTCTTCTTTAGAATAAAATTGTTTTTCAGTGACCTTGTATCAAATCATAGAAAAACTTAATCTGCACTATGCATTATTATTATTAAGATTATTTAATTTAAGGATTTAACTTACATCAAGTATAATTTTTATGCTCAACGGAAAAACCTGGAAAAATGTGTTATTAATTAATTTTTATATTAAAACAAAACCTTATTTTTAATGGTTAAATACATCGCCATTAGTGCCATCTGATGACTTGATGATGATGAACACTATGTTCAGTGTTAATATTAAAATATTAACCAATCCCATGCTCGGTTTTTAAAGGATAATATTAAGTTATCACTCTTCTCGATTGATGAAATGTTGACTTGACGTGACTTTGAGATTTATGCTTTCGTTAGCTACTTTATCTCAATTTATCCAATTAGAAATGTTGAGTTTAATGTCATTATATGAATATTTTATTTGGGTATCTTTGTGGTTTTTGCTGATATTTTTTCTTATTTAAGTGAATATATATATATATATAAGTAAAAAATTAATAAGAAATAAATAACAGTAAATTGAAAAATTTGTAATTTCTCTGAAACCAGGCAATATCTGTTATTTTTTTAATTAATTAGCTATTGATTGTGTTAATATTTGTTTCAATTCCTGAACACTATTCTGCGAAGAAGATTAATATTTTTTATGCATTCTATTCTTAAGAAATTGAAAAATGTAATATTTTGTTTGTTCAATAAATGTTCTTTCTTAGCTAAAAACTGTTAGCTGTTTTAATAAAAAAAAGACATTTATTTTAAAATAACCAATCAATTATTAATTTTAGAAGTGTATTAATTGGTAAATATTTTGATACATTCACTAGATTTTATCAATGTTTGAAATTATCTAAAATATTATTCATTTCGTTTATTTTATCGAAACTGAAATAAAAGACAAGTTCAACTTCAACATTTTCCATCATATTGAGTTTTATACTAGTATAAACATTTGTTTACGTAAGAAATGTTGAATTTTTCGACTAGTTTATTGCAAAAAAAATCATAAATAAATACAAAAAATGCAATCCCTATATATAGGAATATTTTTGAGTTATAAATTAAATTTTTCTCCTAAAATTCTATTCTTTTTGTATTCTATTTTAAGTTCTGTAACTTAAAACTTGATCATGATATTCGAAATGTTAGTTTTCAAAATAAAATAGTTTTGATATTTCTTTGTTATTAATTTTATTTATAGCTTATTTTTCTTTTACATATTCAAGTTATTTATTGAAATCAATTTATGTACTGTGTTATTTATGTTGTTTGTGACTTCTTTACTCGATCTTTAAAACACAAAAGGAACTATGAATCAAATTTCTCTTGATTTATATAAAATCGTAGATATATCTAGGTCTTTTGAAATCAACCCATAAAATTTTTTACTTCAGTTTATACCTATTTTTTACATTTTGATAGTAAAATTAAAATCTATAATTCTAGAATAATTTTAGAATTGAAATATATCACAGAAAACTTATTTTTCTGAGTGCAAATTTTATTATATTGAATTTTGTTACAAAACACTAACCAGCAATCGCATTATTTAGTTCTGCTATTAAACAGCATATATTCTTAATAAAAAGTGGATGAATTTTGTTAAATTGGTTTTACATCGAATACTGAAATCTCACATCGTAGATCGTCTGCCAATCGGAAGCTTTTGCGGGCACGTGATCACAATAGCAGACTTCTGATTGGCAGGCGTTCAAAGACATAATATTTTAACAGTTGGAGGCAACATATGTTTGGGGTTTATTTGTATCCATAATATGATATTGTGTTCATAGATGTTTTAGTCTTGGTTAAGATAAATTTTCATTCATTACTTAATGTAAATTTTTCTCATTGAAAAGTATGTTATAAAATACAGTCCTGTAAATTATAGTACTTTGATAGCAGAACTATTATATATATATATGATATACTTCGAAATGTAGCGTTGTCTTATTATTACATGAAAAATTTCATGACTAATAAGCATCACTATTTTGGTAAATTTTTAATAAAAAAAATTTGAATAATTACTGATATGTATTTTTTTATTATATCATATAACTAAAAAAAAACTTTAAAAAGGTTAATAACTTCTGATATACTTAAATAAGGTAAAAAGATACATATTTTAAAATAATTATTCCATTAAATAAACGATATAAAAATTACGTAAACGAATATATCATAAATCCTTAGTTCAAAAGATGATTTTTTTCAGTTATAAATAAAAAGGAATCGGCAAACATGAAGATAATATCACTACAATCTTTAAAAAAATTCCTTCAGCATAATATCCCAGTAAATAAATGGAACTTTATTACATTACAAACAGAATTTACTGAATATTTCATTTGAATATTTGTAATATAACAGGAAGAGTTGTAATATTATTTAAGGAATTGCGCTTCTAAAGCTTATAAGTTGTCAGAAATTCAAACATACTGACGCAAAACTATTTCTTAATATCAGGAAGAGTTAGCAGTTTGATCAGGATTAGCAGTTTGACGACTAGAAATATTTTACTGAATTTTCAATATTGATAATTTTGTATTTGCTCATAAGATTTTTTTATTAATATTTTTTGCAAAATATCATGTAAATAAAAAATATATTATTTTGTTATTCAGAAATGGTTAATTTCTATGATTCTTTTTTTTTTCAATATTTAAAATATTTCGGCGATAAAGATACTTTTGCTCTAAATGAAATTTCAATATGAACTTTCTAACTTTTTTAATAAATTAAGTGTTATTATCATTAGCAACACTAACTTGCAGTGCAGGTGATTAAAATTTAACTGCAGCAGTTAAAATTTATTATTAGTAAACTAACAGTATTAGTAATAATAAAATATTTAAATTAACTTTTATAAAAATTATATATTAATGTATTATTAAAATCAAAATGATTTTAAATTATTTAATGGATTACTGTAGTCCTTATTTAAATATAAGAAAATATTTTCTTATTAAAAAATATCAAAATAAAAGAAAATATTTCTTATTATCTTTAGTAAATATTTAAAACTTTTTCTCTTTTTTAAACTTTACGAAATTAATTTTGCGAAAATTGTTTTACGAAATAGTTTAACAGTAACGAAATATTCCGTTCATTTTTTTATCATTTGAATGTAAGAATGGTATTTTATGAATAAACTTATTTTAAATTCATTAATTAATTACAGCTATATTACATGAACAATGAGAATCAATATTTAAAATTAGGATCTGTATTTTTGTTATATCATTACATCTGTGTTGTTAAAATAAATGCAAGTACTAACTAAAACACAATGTGCAAGTATAATAAATCATTTGATAAATAAATGGTATAACTAAATTGCCAGCGAAAGTATTTCTTAAATTTTTTCTAAATTGCATAATTTCCAAAAATATGTATGATATTAATTTTTCCTTTTTTATAATTTTAAATTTTATTCCCTTAACCTTTAATAATTAAAAAATGAATGAAATTACTAATCATAAATTCTATAGTTTAATTTTTGACTTTAAATTAATAGTTAAAAAATCAATATCTATAATCCTAATTTTGAAATTTTAAATTATTTTAAACGAGCATTTGTCTGCAAGATAAGCTATTTTATGAAATTAATCTTTGCAAACTAAACTGTAGTTTAATATTTATTATTTTTGAATTCTCACTATATAAATTCTTCTCTAATGATATTCCGCTATTCATTACGTAAATGTTGATTAAATAAATTATGTTTAATATAGATTTTTATCATTACATAATAAGTAAGTCGTTTCCGTATAATATATATTAAATATATTTAATAATGCAGTATGCATACGTTTTAAACTTTTAGGTTTTACAATAACTTCGTTATAGGAAGACATATGGAATAATTTTTCATCAATTGCAAAATATTAACTTAGACAATATAATTCTAATAGAACTTTTTAAATAAATTACATAACTTGATACATAAATTATCAAATAAACGATTTTTAAACATCAAATTTTGGAATTTAATTACCTTACATTTATTTTAAAACAAGTATACTCTTCGCAGAAATATATATTATCCCTTCTATTATTTGCTATTACTTAGAAAAATTACTTTTACGTAGAACATTTTAGCGAAATTTTCCAATTTATATATTTGCTTAATATAATATATTGGAGATTTAAAATTTTCAACTTATATATTTTTTAAAATTTTCAATTATAATTTTTAATTTAGATTTATTTATATTTTTTATAAAATTTTATATTATATTTCCGTATTATATATTATATTATATTTATATAATTTAATTAATTAGTAGCAATATATTTAACTTACAATTAAAAAATAATATGTATCAAATTATGTTAAAATGTACTATAATCTAATACAATTAATTTTTTAATGCTTTGAATTTTTAAATTAATATCACATGGAAATTTTAATCTTTTTCGTGTTTTCATTATAATATATAAGAATATACTTTTTTTTTTTCAAGAAAAAATATTTAAAACATCTATCTTTTCATCGTTTATAATTAATAAATATGTAGTTTTAAATTCAGAGATTTGAATATAAAATTATAAAAGAATTTCTATTAGCAAATAAGTCTTCAAACGAAAGATTAAATTGCTTTTAAATAAACTCTTTGACTATAATTATGAATTTTCAATTTAAAATTTGACTATGACTTTTTTATTTAAAATATTTTTACATTAGTCGTTCAAGCAGATGGATAGAAAGTTGGATTTTCAAACAAGGGGAGTCAGGTTCGAAACAAAACAAGCGACAACGAACCGAAAACTCCCGTGTCTATGACAGGAAGGGACATGAAAAATCTGGAGGCTACAAAGTTATTCCTTTGAGGCTTGAGCACAGAGGAAGTGTGTGAGAACCTTATAGGTCATGAATATGTTAGTTCATTATTAATCTTATGTAAGGAATTATACAATGGATAACTCAAAAATTATACATTTAATACTCTATTTATCTCATTGTTTTACTATATAATGATGTCCTATATATTATAATTAACTATAGTTGACCAAATGCAAGGAAAAATCAGGCGTAGGGAAACAAATATATATCATGCAGGAACTTAGAGTCACAAATGCTGTCTTGATATGCTGGAGAGCGGTGTTGTGAGAATATGAGATGAGTAAAGAGGGACTGTTTCAGTAGAGATAGGGATTACTCCTTCAAATTTCTTCATTATTCATTCAAACATACATCATTTCATGTACTGTATATTTGCTGATATATATCATATGTACCGCGCTGCTAACTGTACATTGTACACTGCGAGAAGCCGTTTGAATATATCCTGAGAGATACTTCAACAGACAAATACTTGATGTATCAATATTTCTCACTTTTTACCGAAGATTATGTGTCCACTAACAAAGGTTTTGAATATTTCTTATACTTTTATTGTTCATAGATATGTTGTTTGTGCTGAAATATAGTTTAAATGAAATGTTGATTTATTTTGGTCGTCTTTGTACTATGTATTATCTTAAAAAGGATTTTAGATCCTGAAGAAGGCATATAAGGTTTATACTATGTATATAAGGTATATAAGGCATATAAGGTATATACTATGTAAATAATATCATTTTTCAATGTTATTTTGACTCATCCTGTATAATATTTAATAACAGTATATTTAATATATTTTTGTAAAAACGTCAGTGAGCCTCATGTACCTCAGATGCATGCCACTAACAACTCACCGATGTGATGAGGAGAGACCATTGCCTTCCGAGAAATATTTACAGTTAACTATCTATATTTGCGTGTTGCAAGAGATAAACCCCGAAAACCCTCAACCTAATACCTAGACTGTAGACGGAAGGCATTTTACATTCGATCATCATCAAATCCTAGTTTCTGAAACCAGTAAATGCTATAGACGCCATCAGCGAATTTCTAAAACATTGCAATACTTCAAATAATTGAAATCACATTTGAAAAATTATCAATAAATAAGCAATATCTTCAAATTTCAAGAATAAGTAAAATTATTTTTACTTATTGATAATCACAAGCTAATATATCAATTCAAGTTTACTGAAAACCCTACATGTAATTATACGCATACGTGTACTATCAATAAGTAATTTCACCATAACTTTTTCAAAATACTTCCATGTTTACTAAAAGTTTATTACAACATTCGATAACTCATTGCAAACGTACTGCAGTATAGAAGCAAATATAATAAAAGCCTCTACAAAATACACCAGTGTCCTCTGAAAATGGTTTTTCCCAATTTGTCTCAAAACAGATTACATTTGTCTCCATGAGACGACAAAAAAAACCCCTCTATTTTCGGATACAGACTACTAAAAATTAAAAGAAAAAGTCACTAAGTGGAGAACTAGAAAGGCGGAGGACGCTTTTATTTATTCATAAGCACTTTAATCAGAAACGCCTTATAGGATGTGAAACTACTACATATTTCACGTGTGTATTTTATTCGCTATCATGCGAGGATATCACATTACACTCCAGCTTCCGTGTTACCGCTATCTCCCCGGCTAGATATAACATGCATGAAATGCTCTCATCTCTTCTGAACATGCAGTACATAGTAGAAGCCAGTTGCAATCCATTTAACTGATTGATAGTGATCGCAGCTGGAAGTCATGTTTTTTTTTCCTCCCCAAACCTTATATCGATTGCCTAGAAATTGAATGAGAAACTGAATAAAACAAATGGGTATTTTCCGCTGAAGAGATAAAACCTCAAAAACAAGGTCTTGTGTTTGGTAGAGACTTATTTTGACTTTTGTTGTTTGACAATCGTAACATGAGAGTTATTTTGGTTTTCTGTTCGTAAGAAAATTGAATCACTTGAACGAATTTTCAGTTGTCGCATCTTCGTTTGGGCATTGTTTTTTTATCCATCAGGAGAGCTCATGTTGTATTTTATTGAAATGTATATTTAAATATGAATTCCATTCTTGATTAAGTTGGCTAGTAGCGATGTCCGGTTCTGATTGGCTGCTTGCGTCGCAGTCAGGGTTTTTTGAATTGTAGATTCAGTAATGACTAAGAGGTGTTACGTGCTATCTCCCTCTAATATAACAAACATGAAATGCTCTTTCTCATAAATTACGATTTATTAAATGTTTTGTGATTTGACAATAAATTTTAATGATTAGTTTAAATTTTAATTTTAATAATGACAGTAAATTTTTGTATGTGTGTGTTCTGTAGGGAATATGTTTCTTTCTTGTTTAGATACTATTATTTTCTAACGCAAGGTGGTAGAATATATGTAAACATCTGAAGGGGTACATCAAGAAGACTCGCCTTCATACAACAATGCAGGATTCGATTGTCTTGTACCAGGATACGGTAGGGTACACAAAAGAAAAGAAAAAGAAAATGAGACATGAGTATGAATATGAACACAGGAATATGAGTTTATTAATCAGCTTAATACTTCATAAAAAGTAAAATACTCAACTGTTCAAAGGTGAACAACGAACGCATGTCGTTTACAGACAATATTTTCTAGAGACTACAGAGACGAGAGTACAGAGAAAGACACTACATTCAAAAACATGATAATTACTACGTTGCTACGTTAATTATAACGTTCAAGAGATTTATGAGCAATCCAAAGATTAAAGATTAAAGATTTAAATGATTTCCGAAAATTTGCCATGTAGCAGACTTCCTACTTTAAAATACTTATCAAAGAGGCAATGTTGCACTTTAAGTATAGGAATGATTTTTACATTAAAAGTAATGAGTTTTACACAAGACTGGTAAATACATCAATGAACCACGTCATTTTTAAACATATATCTCTATTAAATATTTTATTTAAAGTTCCAATCTTCGTAGTTATTTAAAAATGCATTCAATCATGCAACATTAATATCGATAAGAAGTGGCAGATCCAATGTTATCCAGAGTACATCAAGGAAAAATTTACATCACCATTAAACTTAAGATTAATAGCAGATTCAGAATCATCACGGCTAAAAAGGTTGATACTTGAGGAACAGAAAAGTCTTGCTAAATGTCCTCTTAATTGTGCAAACATGATTTGAAAGGAAATTCCAAAAGCCCTCACCTCCTGGTAGAACTTTACCGCCGACAGATTTATGCAACGCCTATTTGGCATTGAAAAGGGAATTTGCTTATTAGGCCTCGAACTGAAATTCTTTTCTTTAGCAACACAGCCAGGTGGCTTTATGTACTTGGTCAGAAAATATAAGATTACAATTCAAAAACGAAATAGGCACATAAAATAAAATATAGAAAGTAAGACATATAAAATAATTTACATTAATGTAGAGATAAAATAGAATATTTCCTTATTGAAACTTTTAAGCTAAATCCATTCACGATTTATAGGTTAATACAAATTTTTATATCTTGGCTTAAAATTTGATATCCTAATTGGATTTCCCCTAAACTCTGAATTTTAGCACAGCATAATAGATTTTTCACTTCAACGGCGACTCTCATATAAAATAATAGACCATAATTTAAATTAGCGCTTAATCATATTTACCAAGTGAAGTTTAAGTTCGGAATATTCGATTTCGAAGGACTAACTAAACTTTATGAAGGATTAAATAAGGTTTGAAGTTTTGAAAGTCTGCATGCATAATTTAGAAAAGATTTTAACTTAGGAATAGAGTATGGGCTAAGAAATTTAGTGAATGAGTTACTTACTTTTGTTGCTTTTGTTATAATAAAATACTTTAATAGCATATTAAGAATGAAATTTTTCTTCATACTGAACAATTTATTTCATCATTTTTAAATTTAGTATGAAATATAATATTAGTACGAAGCATTTTTAATTTTTAGTACGAAACATAATATGAGTATACATAACATATGCATATAGGAATATATATATATATATACACGTAAATTTTATACATGTTTTTTAACAGAATTGCACAAAAAAATACTTAACGCTTAACTGCTATATTTAATATTAATTACAATATATCGATTTTAGCAACTAAAAATTATCTTATAATTTATTTTAATAACTTAAAAATAGCAAAAATATCATTGTAACCGTGTTATCTCGTACGCACTGACAAGAGCACCCCCTGTTGTGTTCAGGAGAAATAGTAGGCCTCAAGACTCTCACCCGAGAGAAAGTACAACGCAACCTGCACGTAATGCCGCTGAGAAACGTTTAGTTTACAATCTCTAATAACGTGAAGAAATATATGTAATTCAATCGTGCATATTTGCTTTCCTACAGTAATATATTTGCTTTCCTAAGTATATTTCGCTCATTCCGCGCATACCTGAGTGTCGGGTTTTCGGCCTAGAAGTGGAATCCTTCCACGAAGCTACTATTTTCTATTTTTAAATGTGTTGCATATTGTACTTTTTTAATTTTATATGTGTGGTGTCAATAAAGCTGTGCGTACCCCAGCCTCAAATATCTTAGTTCACCAACACCCAGTTATAAACCAGCTGCATAACCTATACACTACACAGTACATAAAAGGAAGTATGTTTGAATGAGTAATTTGAATGAATAAGGAATAGTAAAGAATTTAAATGAATAGAGCATCAAAACGCATTTGTTGGCCTATAGATTCTACCCGGAGAGGATATATATTTTGCGAATCCCGCACATACCTGAGCATCGGGTTTTCGGCTGAGAAGTGGAATCTTTCCACGAATCTATAATTATCTATTTTTAAATGAGTTTCATATTGTACGTTTTTAATTGTATGTGTATGGTGTTTGTACGTGTATAAATAAAGCTGTGTGTTCTTCAATCTGTGCCTGAAATAACTCGATCCAACCACACCAGTTAGAATCCATTTACCCAACCTGCACACTACATCACAAGAAAATAAAATATATTCAGAAGTAAGCAAGCATTTTTTTTCACAAATAAGGGAATTTTATTTTTCATCTGCAAGAAAGATTAATTTATTTCTATTTTCTAAAATTGTTCAAGATTTGAAACATTACCCCTCAAAATGATAAAAAAAAAATTTAATTCTGGTTAGCAAAAATTATAAAATTGAAAAAAAATTGGAATATCAATAAGTTTAGCAAAAATTATTACTTATTTGGTTATAACGTAATACAGCAAAAAACTTCAACAAAAACTCAATTTTTTAAATGGCATATAATATTAGAATGTTCATATACATGTAATGCTTCAATAAAATTGTAGCAATTTGAATGTTTTACGCATAATATATAACTATTTTATTTAAAAGTATTTTTTAATAAAAGTATTTTATTTCTACATTATGAAATCAGAAATCTGTAAGTTAGTTAAAAAGGCTAATTAAAAGAAGAACCTTGAAAAGTGATATGCTAAATTTATCTCCAAAAATGCCTACAGGACTTTAAATAGATGTTTTTTAATAATTATTTTGTTTTCAGTTATGTATAAAATATTTTAATTATTTGATTATCAAATATTCAAAAACATCAGCTGATTAAAAAGTTTTAAAAAGTAAAAAAAATATTTTTAAACATTTTTTTTTATTTAAGAAAATATGCTAATGCTAATTTGGTTGACCAATGTTTAAAAAAAATGATACATTCTTAAACTTTAAGTTTTAAAAAAAATTATTAATATTTATAATAAATATTTTAATGAAATATTTATACTAATATGATAAAAATTGTAATAGAGGAAAATGATTCCTCACTTCCAAAAAGTAATGAATTAAATCCATATTACTTATTGATACATTAATATTTGTACCATAATTAAAAATTAAATTTTTTAAAAAACAGTAAGAGACTTAGATAAATATTTAAAGAGAGAATTTATTTATTTAATCATTACGTTAACAGAAAATTCTGCTAAAATTAACAGAATATTAGTTGTTTGTTACCTGAATACAGGTATTGAAATATGGAAATAAATTATATGTGAATATCTGTACAATATCTTATTTGAAAACGAACTTCTTTTATAAGCTTACATTGAAGTTTTAGTATTCTATTTCATATCAAATTTTTAATTGTTGAATTAATTGCTAGTAATAAAATTTTTATTGTAGTGCTAAAAGAAAATTGATATTTTCAATATAAATAAGGGATTAATTAAAATGTCTATAAAAATAGTTAACAGGCTAGGTTTATTGTGTTTTATTTAGAGCAGTGATGAGAAATTTTTATGTATTTTTAATTAATAGGGATTGTAAATTATTTACTTCCTGTGAAAAAAAATTAATTTAATGAATATTCAGTATATTTTAAGGTAGTTTTTGTTTAACAACATTTTAATTAATTTTACATATTACTTTCTGCATGCAAGATGTAAATTATTGCAAGAATACTTTATTGCATTAGCTAAAAGTAAACCTTTGGGGGAACTCCTGAAACTCAATTACAATATGTAAAAAAAAACTTTTAACTACATTATTATTATTTTTTTCGTAATACTTGTACAAAATTTTATTTGAAGGCGCTCTTCTTTTATATGCTTACATAAAAGTATTAGTGCTCTATTTCATATCAGATTTATAATTATTGTAAATTTTTTGTAATAAAATATGTATTGTGATGCTAAAAGAGAATTTAAGCTTTCACTGTCAATAAGAAATTAATGAAAACACAATTTTGTTTAACAACATTTTAATTTTTTATTCATATTATTTTTTACATGTAAGATGTAAGTTATTGCGGAAATAATTTATTACACCAGCTAAAAGTAAACCTTTGTGGTAACTCAATTACAATATGTAAAAAAAAACCCTTTTAACTACATTATTTTTTTTTCGTAATGGAACTTTTGTAATTTGCTGTAAAACTTAATTTTTAATCAAGTATGAGAAACAATTAATCTAATACAAAATAATATGTATTTATAAATATTAAAATTATTCTTTTAATTAAAAAAAATACACATTATTTATAAAAAATAATTTTTTCATCAATAAACAAAGAAAGAGTTAAAATCAGGAATAGTGCACTCTACTTTAAGCATTGAATTGTATAACATTTTTATTTATGCATTCCTCTTTTTGTCGACATTTTAACTTGTGAGAATTTTTAATACTTCAAAATAAAAAATTTTCTTTAGTGCTAAACCTTGTAAAAATGTTTACTCTGGATAATGCAACGTGTGTCAATAAAATGATATTTTTCTTTCACCAATATTCACAATATTCTTTATTTAGAGTCAACCTTTGAGACTTGTGATTTTCTTTATCGATAATATCTTTGACGTAACGAAACGTTCTGTTTACTAAACATTTTTCAATCTACATATTAGAATATGCAAAAATTTAGACCCAATTTTTAAAATATAAAATCGCTCAAGTCCATTCGATAATTCTGCAGTTACTAATTTTGCTCTGGAATATTTATGAATAATGTAAGTAACCGGTTGCCGCAGTGGATAAAGGAAACCTAACTTGATGAATTTCCTATAGTCTACACATAATGCTTGGCATAATCCAGTCTATCAATACTAAATTGTATAAAATGTTTTATTAAACATTCTTCTTGTTTTCGACATTCCAACATGAGAGTATTTTTAATACTTCGAAATCTTTCGTAATAAACATTTTTGTTAAGCTCTAAGCAAAACTCTATTTTGTGCCTTGTAAATTTTTTATTCTTGGTAATGCAAAGTGTGTCAATTAAATGATATTTTTCTTATTCACAGCAGCTTTATTCAGAGTCAACCCTTGAAACTTGTGAGTTTTCTGTATAACTATCTTTAACGCAACAAAACTTTCTTTTTATTAAACCTTTTTCAACCCATATATTAAAATATAGCAAAAATTTAAACCCAGTTGTTAAAATATTAAACCGATCAAATCCATTCGATAACTCTGGAGTTACTAATTTTGCTCCAGAACAGTTACGCCATTCACTAAATTGAGAATTTTTCGAATATCGTGAATTAATAAATTGAGAATTTTGGGAAAAAATTGTTAAAAAAAGTTTTTACTTTGTGTTAATATGAAAAAAAGTATTTTATAGAATGTGGATTTTTATAAAATTTAATCATGAAAAAAAATTATATTTAAATAATGTAGTATGCATAATAATAAAAAATAATACAATAAAATAATAAAAGTATAAAAAAAACACCCAAAACATAATTCTTGAAAGCAAGCATACTAAATTGCATAGAAATATTTTCGAAAAAGAATCTTGAGGAAAAATTATATTTCATGCTGAATTTTTAGAAATCAACTGTTCAAGACTATATAGAATTATGTGAAGGAAAATTTAGAAAAGGTATTTAAATTATCAGGGGAGAAAGCATTCATGTTTATTCAGAAATATTAAAGAATCAACATTTTTTGGGGTGAAATTAATTTTCGCAGCTAGAAAATATTTGGTAGTTCTTTAAGAATAAAATAAAATTAAATACTATTAAAAAACACTCAGACACTGATAGCAATTTTTTTTTAGATCTGACGGAACCATCACCTCGTTCGATTTCGAAATTTAAAACGATTAAAGAAATCATAATTTTT
>BPLQ01005073.1:0-111580 GCA_021605075.1 Caerostris darwini
TTTTACTTCATTCGTTTACTATTAAGCCTACAGATTAATAAAATGGATCGTAAGAAAAGAATTTAGGCCATATTAACTTTGCCAACTGTAATAAAATAGATGAAAAGACTCTATTGTGTCAGGGAAATATTTAAAAACTGGAGATGGCAAGTACCCTCAGATAAGTTAATAGTAAAAAATAAATGTTTTTTTTTGGCATGGATAGCTGCAATTTTATTGGCTTGACACCTGCGCAATTTGATGATCATTTAACTCACAATAATATATAATAATTTTTAATGTCTTGCTATCATAATACTCAAAATAATGTTAAAGCTCATTCACACCGACAACATTCGGTACTCGTCCAGACCAAGGTCTCAGAAATTGCTTTAAGCCGAGTGAAGTTCCAGTTACTACTACTAGATGGCAGTTTCGATTGTTTACTTCCGATTAGTGAAAATGCGCGCAAATCACTTTTATTTGACACCCTCACGATTGAGATTACAGATTAATATAATGGAACATAACAAAAGATGTATCGCCATTTTATCTTCGTTAAATTTAATACAACAAGCGAAAAGATGCTACTGGTTCCAGAAAAAATTTAAAAACCGGAGAAAGCAAGGGGCCTCAGATAGAATTTGACCCTCAGAATTTGATAGTAGAACTAAAGCCTTTTGGCTTGGAAAGTTTTAATTTGTTTGGTATAACACTTGCACAATTTGATCATCTGCTAACCTTTGTTGGGAAGACAATTTCCAAAAGCAATACAAATTATCGTGAATTCGACCTTTATCAAAGTCAGAAACGTGCTGGTACGCATTTCTCCTTCTTACACGAGGCATCACAACTTTTCACCAGGCAACAACGTTCAAATGCAGTTTGTGTATAAGAAATCATCATCATCATTCGACGCACGGAGTACCTTGGCCGTTTATGGCCTTAAGACTCCTAATCTTGGGGAATAAAGTTCATTGAAAACAAACACATGAATACAAACAAAATCAGTGTGCATGATTATGTCCATTGTTAGTACAAAAAAGAAAAGAGTAAAAACAAATCGCAGAGTAAATAAAAGAAAGGCGCAATTAAAAAATAATTAAATAAGAAGCAACAAGCGCAATTACTTAATGAATTTAAAAAGAAGCTGCATTTTTTCAAAGGGATTAGTAGCATTTTTAAATTGCGAGTAAATATTGTCAAGCCCTCCAAACGTAATAAAGAGATTAACTATTTCATTTAAAACATACATTGCCTTAGTGGCAGAGTCAGCAGTTAGATTAGTAGTGTTAGTGCTGGTATTTTGAGGCAGATGGTTTGAGACCAACGGCGTAGCGTGAGAGATCTTGGGTGTACCTTGCAAGAAACTTGCGTAGGATACGCCCTCCGAGACTTGCCGGCTGGTGAAGGCGGGTCTTGCTGGCGCATGGCCCTGATTGGGTGGTAAGCGGGGCTTCGGAAACATCGGGTAACCTCTCCAAGCGGCAAGGTGCCCCATCTGCCCCATCTCACCTCCGCATTTTAAACACCTCTTCTTATAGTTGCAATTCTTGGATGAATGGTGAAAGAGATTGCAAGAGAAGCACTGTGAGGCTCCTGGTCGGCGATTAAACTTCTCTACTCGGACCGAGTAGTGGAGTAGCCGGGTGACTTCGAAGAGCTTGACGTTCTCCGGGGCCTTTCGATACGTGAGTTGCCACACCGGGATGGGGGCCTTAGTCTTCAAGTTGGTTAACTGTCTGACTTGGTCTATCTTGAGACCAAGTTCAGAAAGTCCTTCCGCTATTTCTTCAGAGGAGTAGCTAACGTGCAGTCCTTTAAGCACCGCTTTCAGCGGGCGTTGATTTTTTGGAGTTATTACAAAAAATTCAAGCTGCTTCTCCGTAAGATATCGAGTGACAGCACGATGAACATCCGTGTTGGCCGGGAAAATCTTAAGCTGCTCTCCAGCAAGCTTAATAAGAACATCGTCCTTATGCAGAGTGCTGATTTCAGCAACGTGCACTTTAAGTGCGTCAGTGAACCGCACCATAATGGGCGGCAGTTTTGGCTCGGCAGCTGCAGGCATGTCAGCAGGATTGTCGGCTTCAATCTCAACATCAGATAGTTGATCAAAATTGTTAGCAGTAGCAATGGGATTAGTGATATTAGTTTCAACACTAATGCGAGCAGTATGCCTTTTAGGCGGTTTAAGAAAGCCGTCACTAGGAGCAGCCGCAGCGGGTCTTTTAGGCTTTTTAGTTTTAGAATTAGTCTTGCTCTTGGAGCTTAACTTCACCTGCGCATTACTGTGCCTAGCGCAGTTAGTAAGTGGACATAATCCAAGCTCACTTACCCGTTTGGTTGCCTCTGCAAGTGCAGCTTCCGCTGTTTCGAGCCGTCCAGGATGTTTTGGTTCTAAAGAATTTGTCGGATCAAGTCCACAGCCTTCTCCTTGTCTTTAAGTTGGGCGCGAGCCGCAGTGATGTTGGTGCAGTGATCGGCATCAGAGAGCAAAGGAGGTTCCGTTAACATAGCTTCAGCTGCAGCGCTGGAACTGGGTACTTGCAAATGGTCCTGAAGAGGACCATTCCCCGTAGAAAAAACATGCTGCATGGATGGAAAATTTTTCTTGAAAGTAGCCAGATCTTGTAAGAGCTTATGCGAATGGCAAGCATCTGAATCCAAATCAGCAGTGAGATCCATGATCACAACTCTATTCGATTGATGATCTTCTCTGCAATGCTAAATAATTACATTCAATCATCATGCCGTGATTTTCATCAGTACCTGTATGAGAAACTGGCTGAACAATTTCCTCATTTAAACACATTGTAGGTGTCGCTACCGGTGCCTGCTTTGTCTGAATGCGCTGAAAAGCTAATCATTTGCATATCACAGCACCTTCTTCCTGCCATTTAAATTTCACGCCTGTAGCATGTCGCTTTCTTGGTGTAGCTATTTTAGTGGCTAGTAGTGTATATCATGATATTCATATTCCTTGATAAGTATATACACATTTAGGATGTTATAATTAATTTCAATAAGTAATTTTTTTAATTCATAGATTTACTGTATAACTTGCTTCGCTCCTGTTGACATGCATAAATAATTTGCGTTCTTCTTTGATCTACAAATGCAATTTTAGCCGTTTACCCTTATGATATTTGTGTTTTTCAATTTCGTAGTTGCAGGTTCTGAATACTTATGCACAATTTCTTTTTTCTATCTTTTGAGGGCTTTAAATATGAAACACTTGACACTCATTATAAAACGCAACGAACAGTAGCTAATACAGCATGCAAATGAAAGACGAACAGTATTTCAAGTCGTGAAAACGTTGTCCAGCAAATGCACTGTCATATTTAGTTCAAAACGCGCCAAATGTAGTACACTTATTTTACTTACATGATATCACCGAAATACTGCGATTTGATTGGAGGCTCTTTTGCTCTCTAAGGTCTAGTGTTCTCGAGTCTACGACGAATCTGATTGCCTGTTCTGCGGCAGACCTTAATTATCACACGGCGTGATATACAAAACCACAAGGAAACCAGAACCACTTTGAAAACAGGCGGAAACTCCGGGCTGTTCAGTCACTTCAGAGAAACACATAAAATTTCTTGTCGACTCGTTGCACAACACATCTTTTTTTTAAAAAGTCTCCCTTTAAGAAAATCCAGCAATATGATGAGGGGGGGTCAGCTTCCTTCACTTCTCATTGGAGTACACTTTCTCACCCCATGGTCTATCACCAATCACGATGCAGTCCATATCCCATCAATAATTGTTTCGACCTGTGAAGGGCGTAAAATTAGCCATTGTTTGTAGGTCGAACAAACAATCGCAAATTTCACGAAATCTCATTATCCATGACATTGATTATTTGCTATCAGATTTGAGTTACAGGTAATTTTCATTAGTACAAAACACTAATTACATATAATATAAATATCCACAATACTGCTCATCTGCTGTCAAATTTTAGTCATAATTTGTTATTATATACTTACTACATAATATATATACCTCTCTCCTAGAAATGAAATGCTACAACTCTTCTTGTGGGAAAAATGCTACAGTATGTATAATATTGTGGTCAAATTATAATAACCTAAATAGAAAATATTCTGTTTTTATTTTGATATTACAGGACCATCCGGAAAGAAAAAAACATTTTAGTTTTTGTGAATTTTCTAGAAATTTTAATAGAAGAAAAATGAGATCAAAATCCTTCCAGGCAGCTGCAGGTCCCCCCAAACCCATATGTGAAATGTTCAAATTCATGGTCACTTTTAATTTAGACTCAATTGTTTAATGTAAATATTTAGGATTTCAATGAATAAATGTTTTTTTATCACTGTCAATTTTATTAAAGTGATCGAGTTGGTGTTTTTCCTGAATCAGTTTTATTCAGTATTCATCGGAATTTTGAAGATAATGTGAATGATGTAATCGAGAAGCTAGCATAGAAAAGATAATAAAAAAATAAATAATTGAAATCTATATTTTGTTGATGTAATTTTTTTTTTTTAGAAATGAAATTTTTACTTTTTATGAAATATTTTTTAGTATTAATATTCTTTTTTTTATACATTTGAAACAAGTTATTCCATTGTAAAAAATATTAATAAAATACCATATATTTATTGTGTATACTTAAAAAAATATATATTTTTTATTTTTCCGTTACCTGGAAGTAATTGATAAATCACCCAATAAGGCATAACTTTAATTCTTATGTTTATGAAAATGCATCTTAAATTAAATGATATGAAAATGAGCTGTTATATTTTCCAAGATTCATATTGCTGAATTGCGGCGGCAGTGTCATCAAAACAAAAAAATCTGACGTCAGCAAAATGTATGCCAGCTAACAGAAACGTACTGAGACCTACACCAGAAATAACACAACTGAGAAATTTTAATGAAGATTACAATTTAGAAAAATTTAAGCACAAAGTACAAAAAAGAAAAGATTGGCTTCCCAGCCAATAAAATACAATTATTTTATAGCTATAAATACATTAAAACTACATAAAAATAATCAAAATTTGAACATTCTCAACAATTTTGTATTTGGTGTATTATTTATAATTTATTTTCTCTTATTTCTTCCTACACAAGGAATAGAAGGGAAAAACATATTAACTTTATCTTAATTTATTACATTTTTTTTCTTTAAACCCTAAAGGAAAAGGAAAAAAAATCTGACATAAATATATTTAACCATTGTAAATATAAATAAATTATATTTTCTTTTATGGAATTTCATATAACACTTTAATGTCTTTCTTGTAAATTTTGCTCTTTCCTAGCATAAATTAATTAAAAATGAAATTGAGAAAAGTTTAAACAATTCAAATTTAACATTTCAGGTAAATGATGTGATTTATATAAATTAATTATTAAATGCAAACAAAAAATAACATAATAAACCAGAAATGTATAATATAATTTTATTAATGTTTTACTTTACATAAATTGTCATCTTTGTTGCAAAATTAATACAAAAAATAAGAGAAATATTTTAATATATCAGAATATAAATGAACAGAAAATGTTCATTTTGGGAAATTTTTGCTAATAGTTTTGTTCAGTAAAACAACACAACATGCAGAAAAAAATGTGTTAGTATAAATGATGAAAAGTGATATGTGATTTAATGAAAAAGAAAAAAAAAAAATTTAACAAGGGTTTTCAAGAATTTCTAAAAAAATGATAATGAAATCACTACTATTTGAAGAAAACAGAATATAGAAATCAAAAATAAGTTAGCAAGTGAACTGTCGAACAAGGATTAAAAATGCGAAACTAAAATTAAAATAGAATAATGGAACAATAATTAGAATGAAGATACGATACTTTCATACTATAGCAGTTTTGGCAATGTTTCTTACAAAGTTGCTTAAATTAATTAGAAAAATTGACTTTTATCAGCGCAAGTTTAGCCGTCAGCAATATATATATATTAGAATTGTAATAATTTATTGTTATTGAACATTCAGTGTTGTTTCTATGATATATAGAAACAACACTGAATTAAAAAAAGTTATTTTAACAATTTCTGAATGAAAAATTCAACTCAAACTCAAATAATTTACTTGAAATAACTTTAGAATGAATGGCATTACGAACAATATTGCTTAATTTAAGATTATGTTGTTAAAAAATGTTTAAATCTTTAACTAATGATGAAAGCATTAAAATGCAGCCTTATCATAAGATAAAGATGATCAGTAAAAAATAAATGAAATGCTTACAGAAATGGTACTTACGTATTAACGGTACCTTGGCGATTTTTAAGTATCGCCAATCTAACAGCTACTAAGGTTACCAAACCAATAGAATAGATTGGGGCCACTAAAAACCGCCAAATCTGTAGCTGCGGTTGGCGCGTGTGCTCTTTATTGGCGCCAAGGTACCGTTAATACGTAAGTACCACAGAAATTAATAAATGCAAAATTCTTTAATGACACATTACAATGAAAAATTGATTCACTTCATAAATCCAACATTTATTTACTAATATAAAAATAAAGAAAATATGTTATAATTTGTTAAAAGTTTTTCTCAACTTATTAATTTACTACTAAAATTTAAAAAAAAAAAAATTCAATTTAACATTTAAAAAGTCTGTCTTTGATAATACATTAATGAAAAATTTTTGGTTAACTCTCATGGATAAAACAGTAGCATTTTTAATCACAAAATTTAAATCATTATGATAATAAACTTATCGCAAAATAAGACACAAAACTATATTAGAATAAAAATTAATCAAGTGAAAATGCTCGAAGAAAATATTTTTCTTTGAAATAAAATTATAAGATTAGTTACATAACAATTAAATATATGTGTGTGTTTCCAAAAGATATATACATATTATGAATTTTACCAGATAAAATTCAAAAGAATATTCCTTATTTATTTCAAACAAATATATTAAAAAGATATAGCTAAATGTGATGATTGAGCATATATGAGATGAATAAATAAATTTTAAAAATGTATTTCTTTTTAAATTGAAGCAGTTACAACTTCAGTCTCGGGTCCGCCTTCAATCTGTTCTGAAGAATTTGTTACAAACACATACTGTTCTTGCTGCATTGGCAATTGACAGTTATCTAAATTTTGTAAAATAACTGGTAGTGATTCAGCTGTTTGAACAACATTGTACTCCTGTTCCATTCCAGAATTTGGGTCTCCAACATTTGGAATGATATAATACCGTTCACTAGCATCATTTCCATTACAGAGACTGGAGGTGTAACATTGCATCACTTCACCTGATGGCAAAATTATTTCTTGTATTAAATTTGATGTATCCATGGTCATTGGAAAAGAACTTAATTCGATTGACTTTTCACCATCTTTACTAGTTTCACTACCAGGATCATTTTGAATTAGCTCTTCTTGTTGAATAGGAGTAATACTATTTGGAATGATTTGAGTTGAGTTAGCAAAAATTTGATTGGATACTATCATTTGAGATTGTTCAGCACTAGGAACAACCTGTGAATCACAAAGCATAGTTTCACAAGTAGTTGTTGGCTCCATATTTTCATCATCACTGTGCCCTTGACCTTCTTTGTCACTATCACTTTCATCAAAATCAAAATCAGATGAACTTTCACTTTCATCTGGATTTAAAGGGTTTATTTTGTTTTGATTCCTAATTTCAGGATGTTTCTTCATATACCGTTTTACAGTACCTAAACAAGGAAGTTTGAAAAAATCAGCCTTTTTGAAATATTCATAAGCATAAGGTGCTTTTCTACACCATATGGCACATTGTGTTAGAGTTGTATCAGACCATCTCATCTTGGTTTTACCAGTGTAGCAACGGATTTGCTCAAGAATGTAGGTTGCACAAGGATCTCCTTTAGATGCATTCTTGCGAATAGTTTTCAATCTTTTTATGAAAGGGTATGATAATTGTCTTTCTTGTACAACACATTTATTTTCTAGTTCTTCTATTTTTTTAGTAAGAGTTGAAAGTTTAAGTTTCAAGGAAGCTATTTGTCTAGATTTTTGCTTAAATTGCACGGCATATTTAGATTTATCAGTCAAACAGTGACTAATTGGAAGATTAGTTGTGAATAATACAGGTGCTTTTGCAAGATAATTATTAGTTGTTTTATTAGAGGAAGAATTATAATTATTAGGAAGCCCTTCAGAAGTCATAGTCATAGAAATGTTTGAATTTTGGATGGGAGTAATGCTAACACAATTAGAGGCATCACTGTTTTTATTACTTGATTCCTCATCCTCATTATCGACAACCATATCGTCATCTTCTTCATTTATATCTTTCAATTCATCACAAGTTTCTTCGCATACATGTGTATCTATCAAATGACCCACAATCTGCTGTACTACTACTTCCTCCTTTTTTGACATCTTTTCTGAATTATTTGATTCTTCAGAAATATGATCCATTAAGTCATTATTCTGTTCTGATGTTTTCATTATCTTGGGAAGTAAATTGCTAGCTTGATTAGCATGTTTCTGATCCATTATAAATTGCAATACAGTATTACCTGTAGGTGTTAATTTTTTATTAACTTTAATTATATCTGGATTAATTTTCAAAAATGTATTTGGACCTATTTCAATAAGCTCATTTTTAGGACCATCTTTCTTAAATCCTTTTTTCCTAAGGATCTCATTCCCTTTCTGTAAATTTTCTTGAGAAAAAACTGATGGCTTCATAATATTAGAACCAATTGCAGTCTTGATGTTAGGGGATATTGCATTCGTAATGGAGTTTTGTAAATTAACATTAACAGATGCATTTTTATGCTCAAATGAATCTACATATGAATTTTTTACAGGACTAGAATTTTGTGATGCTTCCGAATGTGGTGACATAGGCGGAACAGTTTTTGCAGTTTCATTGTGTGAACTATTTAATTTAGAAGATAGAGAATAAACATCCGAAATTACCAAATCACTTTCATCGCTTGATGGTCTGTTGACTTTGACGATAAATGGCGATTTTTTGTTCCCATTCACTACAGTGTGATTATCTTCAGTTGTCTGGCTAAAACCAATGTACTTGTGACCAAAAACAGTAGGTATGGTGCGAGGTTTCAAGATATCACAATCATCTTTAAAATCCGTTTGTAGAAAATGTTTACTACATACCACTGCTCGCCCGCGAGGAAACCACATTGGTTTCTGTTTGGTTCTTACGGCGGAATTTATTTGTTTGATCCATTTTGCAGCTAGATCAGGATTACAAGGAAACTCATGAAAAGTTACTGACGGATCAGATCTATAACTGTCAGTGCCACATAAAGGTACACAACAAAACACCATTTTATTTACATTCGTACTTTATCAAAACATAGATTGAGTTAGTTCTGAAACTTACATCCAGGTGGATTCATGTGAACATCGGGATTCCATTTACACAGTGGATAAAGTATCGATGTAAAATAATGCAAACCTTTTCAAAATTAAATTTAGATAATTTCCAAAATGATTATTAAATGATATTTGTTTCTAAACTTATTCTTTTTATCAAAAACATTATGTGAATATTTTTAACTTTTCCATTAGGTGATAAATTTTGTTGGGATTTTTATATTTTAATATATTTTAAATTTCCAAAGCTTAATTTACCTTTAAAAATAATAATTTCCAGAGAAAACTATTTGAATTTACTGAATTCGAAATCAATTTAACAGTTTTAACTTTTAATTAAAATAATTGTTACTTTTTATCTTCATAATAACTGATTTGATTGAATATTAGAGCAGAGCAATTAGCTGTTAGGCTAGTTTAAGTCAGTATAACGAAAATGATTTATAAATCCTAATAAAAAGCAGGATATTTTTAATTGGTACCAGAACTGGGGCGCTGAAAATCTATTCATAATCAGCAAATTTTGTTTCTAAATATTTTACATCAAAAATAATTTTTACAAGCAATTCTAGATTAAAATCAATAAAAATATATCTTATTTATTCACAGTTCTAAATGAAAATCCCATTTAAAAGAGGCTAAAATAAATAAAGAACTCAAAGAGTGAGTTCTTAAATATATATATATATATATATATATATATGTATTAATTTTATAAGTTGATAAATATTAAAATTATTTAACGTGACAAATGTATTTCATTAAAATATCTTTTTTAAATGAAAATATAATAAAATTTTCAATCTAATTAAATGAATAATCCAGCAATCAGAAAGGGTTTGAATTCGAAACCAAGACAAAAATTTTATGTCGGATTTTACCTTTTTTTCTCTGTTTCTGGCAACGTTAAATGATAAGCTTACGAATTTAATGGACTTCGCCATATTTTTGATTAGACGTGAGATGTTTAATAGTGTTTATCACAATACCGATTGGTTATTCAACATTTTTAAAAAAGAATCATACATATTAGAGCATGACAATAAGTGTGTTTATTCAACAGTTAACCTTGACACTTGTGACATTCTTATTTCAGAAAGTGTAACCTGCAAATTAATTATTACAGTTCCGGTTTTTGCAAAAGATGCATAATTGTGGTTTTAATGCTTGCTTGTTTACATTGTTTACTAGTTGATGATGTAAGTCAAGCCCCTCATTTTCGTAATATAATTTTCTTTATTAAACAAATTTTGTGATTAATTTTTCTGTTTAGTATTGAATGAATCTGATTATTTCTATTATTTTAAGATATTAAAATTTTATTTATCCTTACCATAATTAATTTTGTTATTTAAAGTTAATTAACAAAGAAAATAAAAGTAAAATTTTTGAATAAATGAAAGGAGTTAGTATGTTCATTTATATTTGATACCTTATCTAAATTGATAAACAGAAACGTAGAGTAGTAATTCTTGTTTGTTAAAGCACATTCATATGCTATATTAAGCATACATGTTTAAACAAATTAGTAGCAATATTTAAGTGAATTGAATATATTTCTGATGCATTTTATGAAAAATTAAATCAGTTTTATTTAAGCTTGAAAAGTATGTGTGTGAACTGCTTTCTTAGTGATTGATTTTTAACAGTTTAAAAAATAACATGCATTATTAAAAAATATGAAACATTGAAAACAAAAGCTGTTAGGGTTTTTAGAATATGTTTAAAATCATAATATTTAACATATAATAATAAATAATTGATTTAATTAATATGTCTTTAGTAGACATATCTAACAATAGCATAAGAAAGATTATGCAATGTTAATGTCCTGCAGTGTATTTGTATAGATTTTAGTTTTAAATAATATATTTTTTTGGATTATCTATTAAACAAAATATTTATTTATAAATTTATCAGTTTATAAAAAAATTTTATTTTTATTTTTGAGACACAGATTTTAGCATTTTCCTGACATAATTTAATAATTTTTGTTTTTAGCAATAGTAAATTTATATTCATTGTTATATTCATTGCTGATTTTTTAATATCTAAATACTTTGCATTACAATCTTTTTAATGATAAAAATATTTTAATTGTTACATTACAGTGAAAATTATTATTAACCAACATTAATATTATATTAATTATTATAAATATAGTAGTTTAAGGTAAATTAATGATGATACTCTTTTTACATAATCCAATCATTGTTTATTTTAAATTTAATTATGTTTCAGATTGAAGTTCAATTGCTGTGTGAATGAAAGTTATTAGTGTGTCGGAGTATGCTGTATTTCTGAAATATACTAAAAATATTAGTTATCTGTGATTATGTCTGGACGGCCTCCCGAAGAACTGGCCGTGGAGCTAGATTCTATTTTTCTTTCAAATTCTACGAAGAAGAAAGGAAAATCTCTTTCTGTGGAAACACTTGTGGATGCTTGGATAGTTTTATATGATGAGTGTTGTAATTCGTCTCTTAGACGTGAAAAGACTGTATCCAATTTCATCGAATATGGTAAGTCTAATTCTATATGAAACTGTCATTGCAAAAGTATTATTTTATTTGGTGATAATTGTTTTATTGCTCTTTTAATTTATTTTGAGTATGCAATAGAGTATTACAAATTTCTTTTAGTTATTATTTTATATTTAGATTTAGTCACTTAATATTTCATATTATTTAATGGATTATATTTTTTTATTATCTTGAATTTATGATTTTTTATGATCTAAGAATTACACAGATTCCAGCTATCTTTTCAAAGATTGCTTTGTATGACTGTGATATACATATATATAATAAATTTAAATTTCCTTATTGAAAGGCTTGAAATGGCTTCAATACTGCTTAAAATTTGAATAGGTTTCTTAACGATGAGGCTCTAAATTTTAAAGTTTTTCAATTTTTTATAACTGATAGATGATAGTCTTCAATGTAAATTAGGAAGTATAGCATATAACAAATTAACCAGATATTATTTTCTAACTTACAAAAAAAAAAAAAAAAAATAGCTTTATGTAGCTATGTTAATTTTTTTGTGATTTTATGAAACAAATTTCATAAAATTTGCTGGTTTTAAAAGATTCATTTCTTGAGAAGTGACATTGATAAGAATTATGTAACAATTTCATGTAACATAAGAAGTATGCCTTTCTCTTAAATGAATTTATTAGAACTGAAGATTCATTTTTAAGTTATTTAGAATTTCTTAGAGAGATTTAGTGTTATTTTCTGCTCATTATTAGATTTTTAAGTTCAGATTCTTCTTTTCTTAAGTAAAATGCTTTTAATATAGTAATAAATATTAGAATATCTATTTTTTTTATCTGAGTTTTAATTTTTCTAAAAAACAAGAACAGTAAATTTATATATTGATATTGATCTCTTTCCCATTGGAAACTTGCTTGTTTTTTTGAATTAGTGCAAATATATGGTTTGGTAGTGGGTTTTTTGGAAATTCTAGAAATGTCATTGAAAACTATTTTAAGTATTTTTCTTTCTGTATTATTTGTTAAAATTTCTTTTTAAATAAATTTTTAAAATTTTTTTTGCTTTATAAGCAAGCATGCACCAGTAACTGAAATGTCGGATACATTTCATTTTTTATGTTAAAAAAAATTATAATTTAAAATGATGAAAGACATTTCCTTTTTGGAATAGCGAGGGAAATGTTTTGTTAGAATGTAAGGCTTTTTTTGTATTAAGTAATTCTATTTTAAATAGTAAGCAAATGATACAATTATTAATAAAAGATAAGATTATATTGAAAAGAAAGATATGATAGTTCTTATCTTAAATTTGTTTTTCTATTCTTGTCTCTAGATTAAGATATAGTAGAAATCTGATATTTGTTTATATATATATATATAAGTTTATCTTTTTATTTAATATAGTTTTTCTTTTGAGTATTTCTCAAAGAAAAGTTTTCTTTAAGATAATTTTACAAAGATGATAAATAGAGGCTTGCATTTTCAGCATTGTTTTATGGATTGAACTTAAGTGTTTTAAAATTATCCTGGTTTCAGATTCGAAATTCTTTGCAACTTAGGAAGTCAGTTACCTTTATGTTGATGTATTTTGTTTTGGAAAATTAATTTTATTTATGATTTTATCCTTTTACAATTATTATTAATTATTGTAAATTTAAAATACAACAGTAACTTGAAGTACTAAATATTAATTAAAAAATAAATCTAAATTATAAGTTTAAAGTGTTAGAAATTAAACATGTGTGTTTAAAAAATTCATCAGTTTGGCATAAAAATCATTATTTAATCTTACTGAGTCTTGTATTAATTCTTAAAGTAATTTATTTCCCTTAAATAATTTTTTTAATGAAATTTTTTTCAATTCTATAATTTTTCTTTAAGTAGGAATGATTTTGTTTTTATAATTTCTGGAATGTAATTTGACAGTTACAGCACCATGCTAACATAAATTGACCGTGCCATAATAAATAATTTTAATTGCGGAATAATTCATAATTTACTTGCCATTGTTATTTATGATAGAAAATTTTAAAGATCTTATTAAAAAAATAATAATTAGATCTTACAAATTAAAATAATTAGAATTATTTAGGAAATTAGATCTTACAAGAAAGGAAAAAGTGTATTTGATTTTAGATGTGATCTAATATATTAGATTAAACAAACCATAAATACATTTTAAATTCTTTATTAAATTTTTTTCTTAATGTCCCTTTACAAAAATTTCTAATTTTAAATCTTATTATTATTATTTTGTTATAAATTATCTTTTTAAAGGCATTTAGTAAAAACACTTTATCAGCATATTCAAATTCTTCAAATAAGGAAGTGTTGAAAACTTATGAATAAACCTCTATAACTATCTAAAGTATTGTTTAACAAAACAGCCAGTTTGTTAATCTAGTTATTTTTTCCTTATCTCAAAAGCTAGATTGGTTGTTTTATTTCAAAAGTTCTTGTAAAAATATGATATGAATCTTTAATAATAAATTTAACCTTGAGACTTATATTATTTAAATAAAGTAATTTAAAAACTAAATTGTTTGAACTGAACTATAAAAAATAAATCTGTTGAAGAAATTAGTGTTCTGGACACATGATAGCAAAGAGAATTCAATGTAGCATGAATCAAACACTTATTCAAAATATTTAAAATTAAGTACATTCATGAAGTTTGTCTGAGATAGTTTTCTTGCAACATATAAGATTAGGAATTTTGTATCAATTTTTATCAAGGTCAAAGCTTATCTTTTTTTTTAAATTTAAATTTGAATAATTCAATTTCCAATTGTTTTGCATAGATTTCAATCCTTTTATCTTTCTTTTTTTTTCTGTGTTATGATAGTTGAAGCATGAGATTAAGTAAACTAATTTACTTGAATGCAAAAAGTAAATGAACTATGAAAATATTTTTAATTTTAATAAATTGTTGAAATAAGGTTACAGTTTGTAAAAAGATTTTAACTGTCCAATCCTGTTTATTTGAAGTATTTAATTTTACCATAAATTATCATAATTTACATTAATTATTTGCCATAAATTAAATATAATTGTCCAATACAGTAATTATGAATTCTGTAATTTAAACATGATATTCAAATAGGCATGCAATCTTCATATAATTAATATTTTTAGCTAATATATTTTTTACTACTTTGTTGACACTTTCCTTAATGACCTAGGATAGCTTCATGCTATTGATTAATTAACTTGCTTTAAATATCATTAATTAATTGTACTACTAAACACTAATGACTTGGATTTTCATCTTAATATCCTGAGAGTAAATATTTCTTAAAAAATGGTAACTTTCCTTGTAATAAATTTTCTGATCTCATTATTTGCTATTTTCTCGATAACATTTCATTGTAATCTATAATTTTAATTAAACTTATATCAATATTTCCCCCTAGTTTTGTAGAATTAAAAGATCAAAGTTGAATTTTAATTTTATAGCTATTTTATTGATTTTTTTTTGTACTAATTTCAGATTACTATTTATAGTTGATCAAAGCCTTTTGGAAATATGTTTGTAAAAAGTGTCTTCAGTTTAAAATTGTTGAGATAGGTTTCATTGTACAGTGTCTTAAATGGAAATTAATGTATAATAACTTATTAATAACTCAATAATTTAATAATTGAACAATATTTAATGATTGATTATATTTACATACTTTAATAAATAACTATATATATATATTGATTTAATGGTCTTTTTCTAACTGTTAAATATATAAACTGAAAATTCTATTCTAAAATCAAGTAGATTCATGGGATAAAAAGAAAGGGAAAAAAAAAAAAAAAAAAAAACCCAGTGAGAAACAGCTGTAATTCTGATTACATTCCCTTCCTCTTCAATAAACATTTTTTAAAAAAATAATTACTTTTGATTATTACTCTCTGTTTGAAATCTTTTTGACGGGTTTTTAAAAAATTTTTTTTAAAGTGGCAATCGTATGAAATTCAAAGGAAGTACAATAAATTAATTATTATAAATCTATATTGAAGTAATTCAGGAGTCATCTTTTATTTATTTTTATCAAATTATTGGCTATCTATGTTCTAGATTCTGTTTAAAAAGAAAGAAAAAAAGTTTTGAGAAACAGTAGCTGTTGTAATTGTTTTTGCTGAATTGACCTCAATAGTAAATATAATTTGAATTTATGTCTGAATTCCAACTATTATTAAATTTCAACTTGATTACTGCACCTAAATATAGCCACAAATAATCAAATTCAAATATTATTCACAGGTACTTGCATATTCTGGACAAACTTACTTTTAAATCTCATTTTGGATTTGTGATTTCAAAATTTTTAATAAGTTCATTTTAATTATTCATTTTATGTTAATCTTTATTATCTATACTTCCAACTAATAATAAATTTTTCTAAGAACTATAAATATTTTTTCTCAATATTCCTTTCAATCATAATTTTCTCCCCTTATTTGAGGAATAAACTTCCTTTAATTTAAAAATATTTCTATGAAAATTTAATTTTATAAGCTTTAAAATTGTCAATTAATTTATACCCTACCACATGCACATCAAATATAATGAATAATTGCCAGATTCCAAGTCCAAACTTGCATTTTGTTTAAAAAATTAAATTTTTTTAAAAAAGTTATAACTTCATAAATTTTTTATCAGAATTATATGACATATGAGTTACAGACAATATAATTAACCTTGATAAAATAAATTCTAAAAATAAAACTATATAATGTAAAATTAGTTATCAGTATTAAATATTAAAAATATTGTTGAGTAATTAAATATAATAAACCTTTTTTTTCATAGAATCGATAAATATTCTGTCCCAAATATCAGTATCTGCTAAAATCTGTTTTTTTTTTTTTTAAATTGTTTGAAATAATTTCACGGAAATGCCATAAAAAATGTTTTTGAAAGAAATTTGTGCGAAAGGAAGTTGCGCTATTTATTTATTCTAATCGTATCGTGAACCAGAACCGCGCACTTCCTGACGGACATTAATTCTGCATGATTTACAAATCAGAATCATCTGTGTCTCGTCGCCACCTTACTCCTTTATCTGGAATGCCATGACATTCTTTTCTGTCATTTTAGTTTAGAGAACTGTATAGAAACTGTCACGCAATTGATTCAGATTATTCTTAGTTTTTCGGGGTTTTTTTATATCTGATGTCGATGGGTATTTTAAAAGTTTTTTTAAAATTTTGCTTTCTTTTTATTCCATTGTTATTAGTACTTGGAATGTTTGACTCCGTATAACTCAAAGAGTAAAATCTGTTTAGGTTAAGCTTTGTAACTAATTAATTTGATATATATATATATATATTAAAGTGCTTGTCGATTTTACACAATGCGTGAAAGAAAGGTGTACAAAAACAGATAGTTCATTCCTAGTATTAATGTTCGCAGAAGGGTTTCAGATTCGAATTCGCTGGCGGAGCAATTGGCGTACCGATTACGGAGTACCTCTGAGGATAATACTTCATCTTAATTTATGCGTGAAATAGAGAGAGTATTAATACATAAAATTAGCAGGTGTAAACATCTTGCATTGACAGTCAGGCTACTTGATAGGATTATCTCTCATGCTGCATCCAAATGCAAGAGGCCCATTAAAGTCGACGCGAAAGGCAAGGTCCACCTTCATTCCATCGCTATTGGGTGACTAGTCGTTATATGCTTAGTGAAACTCTATTAAAATCTTCTTTTAAATAAAATAAAAAAAAGGTATACTAGTATTACATTTATTGCTGATTAAAAATGATAGAAGAAATAAGCAAATTACCTTAATTTATTAGTCTTTTAATAGCATATATTGTGATGTCGACTGTCGACAGATGTGTGCAAACAAATGGTTCTTTCTTTCACTTTTCCAAATTAAATTTTAGTTCAATTAATTTAAAGTTAAAGCTTATATTAGCACGAGCTATCTTTATTTTATGCATAATATTCATTATCATAAATAATGAAGTTAACGAAATTTTATAGTCGAAATAAATTGCTAGACCATCAGATCGTTTCATCCAGATGGTGTGTTTATGAAGAGAATTTCAAATCCCAAGAGAACTTTAATTAGAATTAACTCTGTCTACTCTTTTTGGTTTCTACCAATGTCTCTTAAGTATGAGCATATGACACCGTCTAAGAAAGGACATACACTAAAGGAAGCAGAGTGGTCAATTCGAATGATGTTCGACATTTGGGTTGGAATAACGTTGTAGTGGTTGAACCATGACAGAATACAGCGTCAAGAAAGGAATGGTTGATTTAGACGACAAAACTTAAGAACAGAGTGATTACCAGAACTGCTGTTACAGCATCTGATTCTCCATTTTCTTAACACACTGAATTTCTTAACACGTCCATTGAACTAAATTCTGACTGTGCCCATCGTAAAGCAGGGTGCTGGTTTGTTTGACCTGTCATTTTACAAACAGAAGTAGAATTGTTTGAACAATTTCTAAAGTGGAATTGCTTGAACTTCAATTCGAAACAGGAATAATGTATCCTGCTTCGAATTGAGGCCTAGTCATAAGCGAAGACTTGTATGGGGGCGTCCAGACAACAGTGGGATACTAGCTTCATTATCGGCTGCCACTTAACACGAGAACTGTCATCTAGGATTTACCATTTCCTTTGATAACCGAACTCTTTGTCATCCGTGATACCCTTACAACAGAATGGCTCGTATCCTATTGCAGAATACCAGAACATCGACGACTTTACGCTTTGTCGTGTTGCCCGCTCTAGCCTTTGGTACCATAGTCTTCAGGTTCGAAGGCGGTTTCATGGATGTTTGTTAGTGGTTTGGAATCCACGTTAAACTATAGGTTCCGGTCTAATTAACCGCATAAAATGAAAAGCCACTAACCAAAACGAATCGTCGTGATGCCCTTCGTTTCACCTCATCTCGGGCTTGCATTTCAACAGGATAAATCCTGTCTGCATACATCATGATTGACTTCGTGCTTGTCAAGTACTTCCTTGGCCAGCTACATTGCCATATCTCTCAAATAGAACAAGTCTGGTGCCTGAGGAGCAGACACTTTTGACAGTCGCAAAATCAAGCTGATCCAACTTGACAATGTGAACTAAGAATTATGGACTGTTTTAGTTTAACTGAATTTAGTTTTTGCTTGTCCGTCTACATTGATGAGACGATACTGGTATAACGATTCTAAGATTTGCTTACTAACTAAATGTATTTATAAAAATCGCGCCAAATAACATATAATGAAACATTTTTTCTCCTTTTAGTGTTTCTGGTAAACTTCCTTTCGCCGCCATTTCGGCATCTTTGTGACATAAATATCACTTCAACGACTCAATTTTTCCAAATTCGTTTCACTTGTTGTTGCTGTAATTTAAGGGAAATAATTTTAATTAAAGTTTGGAAAAAGAAATTAGAATTAGAAATAGACAAGGAAAACAAAAATATGTTCTTTAATTGAAAGTTTTCTTTTTGATGTTATTAAGTTTGTCACCCTGCCAAAGAGTTCCTCATGCAAACATTTCTTTTGATATTCATGGATCTTCAGGTTGTTATTTCAACTGTTTCGTTACGTATTTTCATTATTTTGCGTTTTGGTTGATAGTTGCTTTGGTAGTCATTGCAACTATCATTTTATTCTATTAAAGTTTTATTTCCTTTGTATTTTTAGAATGATGAATTCAAAGAAGAGAAAAAAAAAAAAAAAATTGTGGATTGGTAAAATAATAAAAATTTCGTTCTTTTCTTTTCTATCTTTGTACTGAAGTTTTTTATTTAAACTTTCTTGTTCGCATGTTTTTTATGAACTATTTAAGTGATCAAGCAAGTTTTAGCACGGATTTCTAAACGAAAGAAGTTTTTACTTAAAAATGCCTTTTGCATCCAGTCTTTTAATAAAATAATTTTTTCCGTGAATTTTTACGTGTAAGCTTTGATACCTTTTTCTCTTTTTTTAAACTGAATTTCCATGCTTTAACATACTAATGAAATAACTGTAGTAACCAAAAAAGCAACATCAAAAAGTAAACGTTTTTCAGAAGCAGATAAAATTTCTCTCAAAACTTTTCCCATTAATCAAATTGTTGCATTAAGTGTGGTTCACATGGATTGTCTATTTTACGGATTTTTTTTTAACCCTACAACTATTTTTTTTTTTTTTTTTACTTCCAAGTATCATTATTAATAAAAGTTCATGTTTGTAACATTATTATTTCGCTATGTTATCGACGACATTACAATGTTAGGTACTTTTCAGTAAGGGTTATTAATCTCTTAACTGTGGTCTGCGAGCACTGTCAATCCGACCCACCGCAGTTTATATTGTTAAAATTGTAAAATTACAAGTAAATCGTATAAAATAATAGTCAATTGCCTATTGTTCTGAACAGTATTTTAGAAGTATCTCCAGTAGTCATACTGTCAATGCTATGAATGTCAAGAATCTCTTCGTAAACTTCATAATTTTTACCTATCCCTCGAATAAAAAGTAACACTTGAACAGTATCTAAAGTATCTGAAGATTCATTCTAAGTCAAAGAGAACCACTCTTTGTGTCTATTTTTGTCAGACAATTGAGTGTAATATATTTTCTTCTACTTTTCGAGTCACAGTGTTTGCTGACAAACTGATTTTCGTAAATAAATTAGCTTTTGCTGAACACATTTCTTCTACTGCTGCAATCATGCAGTCCTTAAGTCGCCGTCAGTAAATGGTTTCGCTAATGAATGGGACACGCGGAATTTAGCACGAATTTCTGTTTATTGGTTCAGCATTTACTGTTTTAAACAATTGCTACGATTTCAATCCGCATTTTAAAGATTCATATTATTCATTTCTAAATAGTTCCGAAACAAGATTTGCGCGTAATTCAAAACTGCAGTATGATTAGCTAACTGGGTCTTGCTCCTTGGAATTTAAGTATTTAGCCCTAAGTGTGCACAAGATGACCGTAGAGTGACTAACCAAACCAAACCTTGGAACTTAATGGAGTCGGTGTGGCCATAAAAAGTTTGGAGACCCTGGTGATTATGCGTGATTGTACCATTCTCAAATAAAATTTGTTTCATATTTTGGCAATACATCTTTCTTTTACAAATTTTAATAGTGTATCTACCATCATTCCCGGTCTAAGAACGAATAACATGTATTTTAATATCCTTCGGTTACATATTTCTTAATAAAGTTATGATATTAAAACTTTCTAATGATTTTTAAATTCTCCCACATGTTCATTTCTTGGATTTAAAGGCTTTTTTCAACATGAATTTTTATATATTGTTTATTTTTCGTTGTTTTTTCTCTGTTATTTGTAGTTTATAAACTACAAAACGCCAATAGGCATTAAATATTAAATTAAATTCAAAATAAAATAGTAATTTTATCTTGTACATAACTCTACATGAAAAAAAGTAATTTGGTTGAATCTGAAAATCTTTTTTCTTAAGCTATCTAAGCTAAAAAAATCCCGTAATTCTTCTGATGTTTACCATTACATGATATGATCGTTTGGATGTATTGCAAGCAGCTAAGATATCTTAGCTGAAGTATATTAATTGTAAGTTTTAGAAAGATATGTTATTTCCATCTCCTCTATTTTCTTACATAATTTTGTAATGCATATTATAATTTTTGACAACCTATATTTTACCTATTACTTATCCATACTGACAATATTTTGATTCGTTTTAATACGTTTTCTTTCTTGACTGATTTATTATTTCACAACTTGACAGAATTGATTAGCACAACACAAAGCTATGTTACTTGTAATAATTTTTTTCGCGTCAAACCCATGTGTCATGTTTTTTTAAAAATATATAGGCAGGTAAAGATACCTGTCTGTATTTCTGAAATTACTTTGATTGATTTTTTAACATATAACTATCCCACCCATCGACGTTTATTGATTAGGTCTTTGTGTTATTTATTGTGTTGAAATATATGTTAAGCTTTGCGCAATTGTTATTCTTAAAAATATAATAGACTTATTATGAAAGACGGATAATGAAAAAATACTATTAAAATTTTTTTTCAAAATAGAAATTTTATAAGAGAATCGAAGAAAATATCGCTATTTTGATCATAAAGATGAATTTTTAAGAACAAATATTGAGGTACATAGTATTCAAACTAGTATACATGTGAACATTCTAATTGCCGAAGTTAAATTCCTGTTAAAAAGTAATACACATTTAGAATAAAAAACGATATTTTTAATTAAACATATCTATGAAAGTACACATTTTATTTTAAAAAAAAGTTATTCTAGAATTATTAAATTTTAAAATTGATATAATTTTCTTTATCTCACTTAATGAAAAAATCTTTATTTATTTTTAATTTTTCAAAAAGATTACTGTAAGATGTGTGTGAAAAGTATTGATGCTCTCGACAACTCTTCTGTTCAGTGACTTCGAAATCGAAAGCTTATCCTTCGAAGCATACGGTGATTGATCAGTGTTTAAACCTATAATGAAAATATTAATGGCCTTAAACAATGGATTGAAGGAGAGAAAAATTAAGTCTTAAGAAATTGAAAATCCCATTCCGTGTTTTTCTCAGCAGGTGCTTATCGCACGCTTTTGATCCCGGATGCTTTTATAAACAATTCCACAGTTGACCAAGTTCGTGAGGTGTTTGATAGGGTTAAGAAAAATACAGAACTGGATGCCGGGTGCGTTATTCGAAATAATGAAGTGGCAACGAGTTCTGGTATTTTGAAAAGCAATAATACCCTGGCTCGGCGTAAACAAATTTATTTTGAGTTGTAAGCAGCTGGGATTTTCGCGTTTGAATTAAGAATTCTTATTTTTTTTCTCTTGTGTCTGCAGAGCTTCTTTGCGGTAGTTCTTTCAGAACGTTATTAATTCGAATTATTTTCTATTGATCATTATAATTTCATGTTAAAATTATGATTATATTGAGATTTTTCGGCTTACAATGTTATTGATTGTTTTAATTTTATGAGAAATTGAATAAATAAATAAATACTGGATTGTAAATATTATGTTGATTTTTTTTGGAAAATACAGATACTTCTATTTATAGAATATAGCGGTTTTTTAGCATAAATCTGTAAGATTTTTTTTTTTTATATTTAAGTGTTGTGATGATGGAAATATTATTTAATGAGATATTTTGATTTTGAGATTTGTTTTTAAAAAAAGTCGATCAGAAAATGTTAAAATTAATACAATATTCAAAATATTTATTTTGGACACATTCAAAAAAAAAAAAAAAAAAAAAAAAAATGTAACAAAATTTATTGAAATCGAGTATAGCGTTTAATTAACTAATTTCTATACATGTATAATAGAAAAGAGTATAATTATAAAAATATTTCTAAATATCACAAAAATTAATAAATAAATAAAGATAAATTAACAGTTGTTAACATTAATGATGTGATATTTTTTAAAAATTTGAAAATTCTATTTAAACTAAATGTTCTAACATGGAGTATTTAATTGATGAGGGCTGGTTATTATTCATAGTTTTTTTTACTGATCTTATTACTTGTAATTTATATTTATTTTTATGAGATCTATTAAAGCTAAAATTATTTTTGTATTTCTGATTTAAGTCTTTTATTTTAATTTTATATTTTACTTTATTATTATAGTTTCTATTTCATAAAATTTAGACTGAATTTTCAAATATATTACCTCTAATTTTGATGAGATTGTAATTTCGAAAATGTTGTTTCTAATATAGCTAGCAATACAGAGACAGTTAATCTTTATGCCATAGGCAATGGCTGCACTACTGTTACTCATTTAGCACTACTCAGGGGGCACGTGTCGCTTTGTAGATAGGCTACGGACGCGAGTAACACTACCCCCACAACGCTCTACGATCTTATTAGACCGGGACCTACGGTTTAAAGTGGATTCCGAACCACTACAAACATCCATGACTCGAACCCGAAACCCGTGGTACCGAGCGTCACATGTACCACAGGTTTTTTTTAATAGCATAATACATTTTATTTAAGTGAGTTTTATTGTGCAAAAATATTTGTAATTTCGAATATTTTTGTACAATAAAACTCACTTAAATAATTTTTCTTTTTCTTAAATTTTTATTGATATTATTTTGCCGATTATGAACAGTTACAGCAAAAAAAGAACAAAGAAAGAAAAAAAAAACATACAACAACAACAAAATAATACAACAAAACATGCTGAAACAGAGTTCAGTAATCTAACAATATTGCCAAGTTGCAGATCCTTTAGCCACAAAAAAGTGTTACCAGGTGCACCACGAGGAAGTAGATCTTCTGCGCACCCACTTAAATAAAAAGTATTATGCTATTTAATAAGACCAAGCATCGATAAGTCATATCTGTGACAAATTTAAAAATTATTTAATGAAATATTTTTCGAACAAAGAAAGGCTTCTATCTGATCTAGCAAAATTCCCCAAATTTATTTAATGTTCTGCCCTTTTATTAAAATACTAAAACTTCTGCTATTGGAAAAGCAAAATTGTATTACTATCATTAACCTTGGAAATAGTAAATTATAGTTAATTTTTTTTTTTTTTTTTTTTTTTTTTGATTCTTTGTTCTTTGTATTCGATTGTTAGTTTATAGATATACGAACAAATGACGAAATAGTTTTTAAAAGATAGCTTAAGATTTTTGAATTTAAGTTCTTTTATCATACTGCATATTTCATTTGAGTTTAAACATGAATAAGACTTTTGTTTGATAATGCTATCTGACTGCTTTAAGTTATTTCTTAACTCCCAATAATATCATAAAAGAAAACGATATACTTCAAGTTGAATATTTTTGAAATGCTGTAAACATTTAGTGAGGATTCTGATAAGGAATTTTATCTATAATTTAAATAAGAACTTGTGTGTGAAACAACACCAAAACAAGAAAATGCAAAATTAATGATTTCAGTGCCCATATTTTTACAAACCGAGAATAATTTTCGTTTTAAATTCAATATTGAAAGCATGATATTTATCATAAAATAGAGTTGAAATATAATGAAAATAGAAACAGATAAGTTACGTGTTCAAAGAAGTAAATAATCGGCTTGGTCGATGTACAGATTACTGATTAAATTTTGAATTTTATGTAAGAACAAAGCGCATAACAGCAATCTTAAAAAGAAATAAAAAACAATAGAATTCCAAACGATTTTTTTTTCTTGAAAATTTTTTTCATTTTGAAATAAAATTATATTTCCTTCATCAGACGATCTTTCAAAACAATTTTACATTATTTAATTATTAGCACGTGAAAGAAATTTAAAATATTACATTGAAATTAGTCAAGAAAATGAAAAAGTTAGCAACGACAGGAAAAAAGTGATCAAGAATACGAAAAACCCCGTTTCTCAAAACAATACTCATAATAACATTTTTTATGAACATATTTTTCTTTCATTAATAATGCTCAATATATTCTGTTGTTTAAAAGTGGATCATCGATATCAGCAAAAACTGCTATCTTCCTATTCTGCAATTTTATTTTTATTATTTATTTATTTTTTTCTAATATTGGTGGTTTTTGTGCTTCTGGAAATAAATATAATTATTCATTAAAAATGACAGTTACTCAACATTCGAATATGGTTTTCTGTAATTAATCGGAATAATAGTATACAGATAAACCCTTATTCAGATCAAATTGAAATTGAATATGAAATCCCACATAAAATTCCAAAGTTTTTGAATTGCTGTTTATATTATTTTGCTCTAATATTATTTATCAAGTTTCACAAACAGAAAAAAAAAAATAATAATAATAATCGAATTGACCACTAACATGTAATTTAATTAAGGTAAATCAACTGTGTTAAAAGTCATAATTTTCAGATTAATCATGATTTTTAATACGGTTTAATTAAAAGTCAGGAATGTCTGATTCTATGCGCGTTATTTATAAACACATTGCATGTTCTAGATACAGAAATAGAACGTACAATGCGTTTATAAATAACACCCATAGAATCAATTTTTAACATTTTTTTTTAAAGTGCAACTCATCCAAATCGCAAACATTTCTTATTTAAGCATAATTATTTTGAAATTATGTAAATAATATTTGCCTTTTATTTTTATTCGTATTTATTCCTTTTTTGCAAAATGTATTCTATTTAATATTTTAATACTAGTACATATTCTGTGGATTGACCAAGTTTGAAGATTGGTGAATTAGAGTAACCCAGATGGCAGCCGTCTAGTTATTTCATGTTAGAAAAGTAAACACTTTGGAAGAGGGAAATAGAGTTAATTATGATGGGAATATAGAATGAAATACAAAATAAAATGGAATTATGAGATTGTTTTATTGTACAACCAAAATACTTTTTTTTTACACAAATTGGTGACCTATTATGTATAAAAAGCAATGTTAATGCTGCATTTTACAAACGTTTTTCTTTCTTTATTACACTATATATTAGTGGTGGTTAAAAGCTTGGATGAGAATTTCTTTTATCTTGAGGTCAAAATGTGACGTAGAAGTTCTTACGGGAACTGTTCATAAATCGGAGTACAACTCCATTGACTGTTGATAAACTGAATGATTAAAATACAATAGCAAATTTTAATTCACCATAATTGAGCAACAATCAGATTTAAAATTTGATAATTATTTTAAAGCTGGCAGCGGAAATAAATACAAAAATATTAATCAGATTAAGCGAGAATTGTAATATTCGAGATGAAAACGATACGAAAGCTTTTAAAATTCTTTCTGCAATTCCATTTTTTATCTTGGGAGAAAGCGAATGACCAAACTAATCTGTTGCCATTTACTGGAGCGGAGTTTTTAAATCTCTACGATTTAAGTGGTGGAGTATCGCCTCTCATGTTGTACACAGCATTTGTCCTTATCAATTGAATAATTAAGACAAGCTTCCTCGGTCGGTCCCTGTGTTACATCCTTTCGGTAATGACCTTTTTGGTCGCGCGCCAACTTAAATGGTAAATAACAGTTGATGCTATCATTGCCACTGGATTGGTTGGGTCCGTTGTTCGGAACGATGACACATAGTTCTGATGCGATTCGGTTATCTAATCTCTGCAAAACTTCAACTTTGTTATCGTTTGGATCGCATGCCATTCCTTTTTTCCTAGAAGATAGGAAAGCGCTGGGATGTTATGTCACTTTGTAACCAAATTTGTGTCGTTGAGAAAGGTTAAGGCTTTTTTTTTTATAGTGAAGTTTACTAAATAAATTTAAAAAAAAAAAAAACCATTTTCAGTGCAATAAAAAAGCGAAAGTGTTGAAAGTTAAGGAGTGCCCAGAATAAGTTCACGGCTGTTTTTCAACAAAAGAGTGGGGAAAAAAATGACGTAAAATCGTACTTTCACATGCGTTGTGAAATTTTTGAGTATATTACTGATGATGATTCTGTATTTTTAGATATTAGTCATTGTATTTCGATTAAGATTGAAACGTGTTTTTTTTTAATGTTGACTAGGCGCATTAGAAATACAAATAAGTAAGTGCATTGATATTACGTAGAATTAAAATGGCTTAATACTTACATGCGTCTTCTTTCCTTTTTTTCATTGTTGAGAAGCCTTGTAATCAATACTTCGTAAAAGAATAAACGTACTTAAACGTATAAAAAATAAAAAAATAAAAAACAGTGTTTTTAAATAGTAGTCATTGTATTTTTATAAAGATCGAAACGTGTTTAATTTTTTTGCAATTTTCAGTACTTTTTTTTCACACTAACTAGGCGCATTCGAAGTACAAATAAATAAGTGCATTGATAGAAAAAAAATGGCTTAATGCTTACATGAGACTTCTTTCCTTTTTTTTTTTTTTTTTTTTTTTCGCATTGTTAAGACACTTTGTAATCAATACTTCTAAATTTAAATTTATTTTGGACAGAGGAAACGTACATAAAAAAAAATTAGCAGTGTTTTTAAATATTAAGTCATTGTATTTGGATGAAGATTGAAACGTGTTTTAATTTTTGCAATTTCCGATGCTTTTTATTTATTTATTATTATTATTTTACACTAACTAGGCGCATTCGAAGTGCAAATAAATAACTGCATTGATATTACATAGAATAAAAATGACTTATTGCTTATATGCAACTTTTTTTTATATTTTGCATCGTTGAGACGCTTTGTAATCAATACTTCTCTGAATTAAAAAAAAAAAAAAAAACAATAAACAAACAAACGTACTTCAACGTACAAAAAAAATAAATAAATAAACAAATACATAAATAGTGTTTTTAAATATTAGTCATTGTATTTGGATAAAGATTGAAACGTGTTTTAATCTTTTGCAATTTTCAATACTTTTTTTTTACACTTAACTAGGCGCATTCGAAGTACAAATAAATAAGTACGTTGATATTACGTAGAATAAAAATGGCTAAATGCTTACATGCGACTTTTTTATTTTGCATCGTTGAGATGTTTTGTAATCAATACTTCTCTAAATTAAAATTTTTTTTGGTCAGAGGAAACGTACATAAAAAAAAAAAAAAAAAATAAACAAACAAACGTACTCTTATGTGTCAAGTGTCCCTGACGAGGTTAATGATCCTTTGTCATATTTGAAATAGAAAAGAAATCTGAAACGATTTAGACGATGACTTTTACGATGTAGGCTTTAATAATATTTTCTCAATGTATTTTCTACCATCTGTAGCGATTCAGATGTAAATTTTACGACTATTTTATATTTTAACCTTTTTTTTTAAGAGCAGTTAACCTTTTAATCTGCTTTTTTTTTTTCTTTTGTGATGTGTTTAATTATTATTTAAATCAGTTATAATAATTTTTCCCCTCTGCATTGATTGATTGTACGCTTTAAGTAGTTTTTAATGTATTATTTATTTTAGTTAAAATTAAGTGAGAAGTATTATTTATTTACGTTCAAAAAATTTTTATTAGGTTATCAAACTTTCCAGGTCTTTTAATGTTTCACGTGCTATTCGCAGTTTTATGTAGCACTTCGATTTGATTATGGATTAAAAACTTTTGATTTTATAGTTAATATAATTATTGAAAAAGTTTAATAGTAGTAATCCAAAGACTTCCCCCCTTCAAATCGGAAAAAAAAAAATAAGGAAACAAATAAGTTGTTAAATTTATTGCATTTTCAAATTTATGTTAAAAAAAAAAATTTTTTTTTCATAGAACTTTTCGGGTATTAGAATTTTTTTATTTATTTATTTATTATTATTTTTTTTATAGAGATATAAAATACTTATTCATTTCAGAAAATTCAAAATGTAACATCAAAATTCCTTTATTTTTAAGTGATTTTTTTTTTTAAGTAACGAAAAAAAAGTTATAATACAATTTTTTCAACGTAAGAAACCGTATTTTTTCAACGTAAGAGTATCGTTTTGCTTGTATTAAATTTCGTTCAATTATGGATAATTGTATTCATATATTTTATACTTTTGGTTTTTAAATCTATCATTTTCTCTCGTGCTTATAAATCGCATTTACATCATGAAACTGTACTTAATTTTTATTATGCAAACAGCATTATAGAAAATAAATTTAAGACAGCCGAACTGTTTATTATATGATGTAGAAGCAATTAATTAGTAATTATATGGCAACAATTGTATTATAATTCTAATCTTCAGAATAAAAATGACGATATAATTAGTTGCATTCTTATTTCATTCAAGAAAAATCTCTCCCTCCCCTATCTGAAGTTAAAAGGGTAGAAAAGCCACACTCAAAATTTTATAAATGATTACCTTGATGCCAAATAATTTGAGTCTTTCAAACCTGTTTCGTCCGTTAAAGCTATTTTATTAGAGTGAATTAAATTTTTCTTTCGATTATATGGCAACAATTGTATTGTAATTCGGATCTGCAGCACAAAAATGACGACCATAGTTAGTTTCATTCTTAATTCATTCAAGAAGGCTTCACTCTCTTTCCCACCCCCCATCCCCCCCTGCTCTACGCTGCTGTTGGTATTTTTACAGATACATTGAGGTTGTTTTTATTTTCTTGTTTCTTTCTCCCGCCCTTTCATTGAAAAAGCGTTGTTGACGCAAATAGAGAATGAATGCTATTTTTGCGCCATCGTAACTCCACTCAAAAGAACTGATAACGCCCACATTTTTTGGCGCGTTCCGCCTTCCACCGCTTTAAGCTTTCCGTTTTTATTTTATTTTATTTATTATTATTATTTTTTTATTCATTCTCTATTTCCTGATGAACTCTTAACATCTCTCCCGGAACCGAAGCGGCTGGTTTTTACCTATGGAGAGATTTTACATCTGCGTGGAAAATCCTCTTGTTTGTTGTCGAGCGAGTTTTCAAGTCGATGAACAGTTTAAAAAGGCAAGAGAGGAATTGTATGTGAAGAATGAGTGGTTCTGCTTTTGTTTGAACGAGAGAGAACTTGGCATTGTTCGGAACGTTTTCTGTTTAACTATTCAAGATCACTTTAAATACCTTGGAATTAAATATTGCTAAGCATACTGGCCAACTTTTAAGGCGTTTCCATAATTTCTTAAGAAATAGCCATAGCCATCATTTATGTATAATTCATTATTATCATATGTGAACATGATGTTGTCTTGGTTAGAGGTCCGTGGCATCTCCAAAAAAAGTGAAGCTATAAAATAAAACATAAGTAAGAGTATAAGCTATTATTTAAAATAGATTTATCTCCTCGCAAAACATAAGAAATTTCCATTTCAAAAATTTTTATTTAAAATAAACGCCGATTTACACTTTTATTTATGTGTGTTTTAAAAAATTGGCATGAAATATGTATTGCTGAACATAACGATTAACCCGTATCAAGTCACGTGCTCTGTAATTCATTTTGAATTGTTTGGCTTTCAATATATAAACAGATTATTGTCCAAATATCAAAATAGTGTTTATAAAAATTAATTTAAACTATCACTTAACATACTTCTCTGTCTTAATTGGATAGTGTTTCTTGTAATATTCGAACAATTGCTCCTTCATAAAATGCTAGATTTATTAAATTTTGTTATTTTCCTGTCGCTGTTGAATTTGAGGTTAAAATCTAGGATCCTGTACCCTTTGTGCCAAACATATCGCCAAGTTGCCAAGTCGGTAAGTAAGCATAGAAATGAATGGGCCAGGTAGTTTGCGCGGTAAAATGATATTACGCCAAAATCCTTTACTGTGTTGCCAAATAGCCAAGTAAACAGACAGAAAGGTTGCCTAAGTTCGGTGTCATTGTAAAATGCTATTTCGCCAAAATTTATAGACAAAGAGTGCTTTTACGCCAACATTAGCAGCCAAATAGCTATTACGTCAAAGTTTATTCCAGAAAAGGCTTTGAAGCCAAAGTTTATCGCTTTAACGCCAAATATTATCACTATCCTTTATCGCCAACATTTATCGCTTTATAGCCATTTTTAACTAAGCAAATGTTGTTATATAACTTCTTTTAAGCCAAAAAATGCTTTATCGCCAATATTTATCGCTTTATAGCCAAATTTTTTTCACTAAGTGAATCTTGTGTTTTGAGGCTCTTTTACGCCAAAAGTTGATGCTTTATCGCCAAATTTTTATCACTAAAATTTTTTATCTCTGGAATACTTTTGCGCCAAATGAAACCGCTTTTACGCCGAAATTTAGCGCTATTATGCCAAGAAAATTACATCTAAAATGCCTTTACGCCAATTGATATCGCTTTATCGCCAAATTTTTACCACTATTATGTCAACTTTTTAATGTTTTCTTTTTACGCCACATATTGCCGCTTTAACGCCAAAATATATCATTACTTTGTCAACATTTTATTCCTAAATTGCTTTCACACCAAATTAAATCGCTTTATCGCCAAATTATTATGTGGAATTTTATTTTGCTAAGTCACAAAAAAGTATCGTTTAAACGAAGATAATAATAGCTGTTAATTGATAAAATTTCGATACGATAAAATTTCACCAAAGTTATTCGCCAATTCTTTTTTTTTTTTCTTGTAATGCCATAAAATAAGTCATGTTCTTTACGAAGCCGAATGATAAATTAATATTAACAAAAGGTAAAAAAGAAGAAAAAACTACAGAATAACTTACCTTTTATTGTGGTATGTCCTTCCTCTGTGGTGGAAACAAATATTTTATTCCATCAGTGAAATCATAAATTATTTTGCGGATGTCACATTTGTGCTGGCGCCGCCACATGCACTCTGCCAGATAATTATCAAATGTTCCGGACACATTATTTTATTAATATTAATTTATTTTAATTATTAAAAATTTAAATTGTAACGTTAACTAACGTTCTAAAAAGCTAAAGCTTCAAATATTCCGAGCGAATTCTAATTACGGTTGTCACAAAATCCTAACTAAACGAACATCTTTAAAAAGGAAAGTAATTATTAATAAATAAAAAAAAAACGTTTTTCTTGTTTATTTCTTACTTTCCTGAGTGGCAACTTCATAAATATTGTTTATGTTCTGAATCGGTGACCGACGTACGTTGTAAGAATAAGTTCAGAATAATCAGTAATTTATTGGAATACTAATTTAAAAGAATATATATTTCTGTTCTTATACTTATTGCAGAATACTTATTTGCAGTAAATAAGTATAATATAATCACAATAACAATAAATAGTCATTATATTGTTTGGAAAATGAAGCTACGAATTCCTCTAATTATAGTATTGCAACCCTAAAGAAATTGGCGGAAAATTGGCGAAATATTCAGAGTTGCAAGATTGGCGACTTCCTCAGGGGTACAGTATCCTAGATTTTAACCGAATTTGATAGTACTGGTGAAGATTCTGCACTTTAGGGCTCTGGTTTCGCCAGGTCTCTTTTCTGCGCCAAATGGAATCGCTAAAACCGCAGTATTTTATAACCGCAGCGGCTATTTTGTTGGTTTAAGGAGCGGACTTGGTAAAAACTGCAATGGGAAAAAATCGCTAAATAAACAAGCGGATCCCTAAAGTGTAGAACTTCCGTTCTTGTAGCATTCTGACCAATTGCTTCATAAATTTCTTGGGTTATCGAACATTGGTATACTCCCATGTATGTATATTCTCCCTGTTAAGTATGTTCACATATGGTGAATTGAAGTTTGTGAAAGGATTTCGGTTTTTAAAATCTATTCTTCTTTCTTTCTAAAAATTATCATCATGTTAATTACAAATAGTTCAGAAATTGCTAACTATTAATAATAAATTCGTAAAATAAAAAAAAAATCCCTATAAAGCAAGATAGTTCTATCTCCTTAATTGTCTGTAGTTTCCAAACTTAGAACAATTAGTTTTTTTTTTTTTTTTTTTTTTTTAATATTATTTTTTGCTTCGGTGCGTGCCCGAAAATTATTACAAAATTCTTTTTAATACGCTTTTATTAGCTTCACCTGTATGTTTGTATGTATGTATGTATGTTTGTATGTAACTCACTTTTTGGGCTCGATGTTGGGACTTATGGCGCCATCTACTGGCGAGTCAGTCAACTGATCAAACCCTACTTATTTTGTATAATTATTTTGTTTAATCTTAATTCCTTTTGTTTTATTTTACTTTTATCTTAAAATTCTCATTTTTTTTAACTTTAACCTTTTTATTTTTGGGCATCGTCAACGAACTCTTAATTGTACCGATAGCTTTAGCTTTTTCGATCTCATGCTTTAATTGTTCTCAAGCAGATGTTTTTCCTAAATTTTAAATTCATTTATTTATTTTTAATTACTTCTATTCATTAATTTAAGAAACTACAATTTATGCTAATGTTTCAATTAATTTAAGATGTGGAGGTTTTGTGATTCTTAAAACCACCAAGGAACATCATAACCGGTACGCCCAGCTTTCTTTCACCCCGGGTAGAAATTCAGTAATATCCGCGATCGAATTGCGCTCTTCCTATTGGCCGAAAATTTCCGTGGCTAAAAAGAGGCGGATCTCAAAGGCATAGGAGTGCGATCATGTCGAATTGCGCTCTTCCTATTGGCCGAAAATTTCGGTGGGCAAAAAGTATATAAACTTAGCGGATAATCGGCCCTGCATAATTTGCACCAGACCTAGACTTTAGTCATCCTTTCTAGCAGCAATTACTCTACTTTGTAGTATATTCCAACTTTTTTATATTATTCTTTTTTTTGCTTATATTAATTGTATTGTACTTAGCTTTTTTAGTATTTTTTCATTAATTTTTATTTGCATTGTATTTATCTTTTTGTATTTGTAAATGATAAATGTAATTAATGTATTTTGTAGCAAATGATAAATGTATTGTAATAAATGTATTTTGTAGCAAATGATAAATGATTTGTATTGAAACTAAAAAATAAAAAATAAATTATAGTTTAAAAAAACTAAAAAAAAAAACACGCTTTTAGAGTTAATCAGACTAAAAAGTAAAAAATAAATTAATAGTTTAAAAAAACTAAAAAATACGCTTTTAGAGTTAATCTATCTAAAAAGTAAAAAATAATTGTTAACATAAGAATAAAATGACTGACGAGAAAATGAATGTCACTGTTCTAAAAGCGTGGGGTGCTCAATATCAATGGTTATAATTTTTCACTAGTTTCACTCAGAAATGCAGAGTTAATTTTAAAATGTCATACAAGCACCCACGCTTTTAGAACAGTGACATTCATTTTCTCGTCAGTCATTTTATTCTTATGTTAACAATTATTTTTTACTTTTTAGATAGATTAACTCTAAAAGCGTATTTTTTAGTTTTTTTAAACTATTAATTTATTAATTAAATAAACTATAATTTTTAAAGTCAAATTAGTCTTTTAATTAACGTTCTAAGTATCTAAAGTTCTTTCATTTGTATAGATTTAACAAATTATTTGTAAATATTTAAATAATAGAAATTAAGATTATTTTGTTTTTGAAAATATTCTTAAAATTAAAATGTAAAAATTTTGCTGGTGATTGTCTTTTAATCTATCCTTTGTTCGTTACAAATGTCCCCCCCCACACACACATTTTTTTTTTTCATTTAGAATTCTTTTTATTTATACATTCGCATTTTTCATTTATGTTGTTGTAACAGAATGAATAAAAACTTTGTGTTATTCCTGTGGTCTTTCTTTTAATATGGCTTTTAGAAATACACGCAAGAAACACTATTTTTTAATGTGTGTATTGTTATTATGTTAAATGTGTTTTCAGAAAATTTAGCATGAATTTTTTTGCTGATATTTTTTTAATTAAATTTAACAAATTAAAAAAAATATATATAGTTTTATTGAAACTAAGCTATGTTAATCTTATCTGCTAGCAAATAAATAAAAAGGAAAATTATTTACATTAACAAAATTTTAGATAATTATTGCCTTTGTAAAAAATCACAAATCACTTCCTTAAGTTAGTATGATTTTTAAGTTTTCATTTCGATTAAAAAGAACTTCTCTGAAGAATACCACGCCTTTTCATTCTAACTCTTTGTTTATATTTAATTATCTTGCGTTTTCAAATTGCTCAGTTTAAAGTCTGCTCACTAATTGATAACAAATTTTCGTAATTCGTCAATAAATACGTTTTACAATTTTAAGTGTGTAATTTGTTTTACTTTTGATTAAAGAATTTTAGCAGTTAATAATTTGTGTACGGGGTATTTCTATTTTTATAAATTAATAATAAATTTTTCGTTGTTGAAGTTACATATCTTGCTGAGGAATTTTCATTTTTATTTACAGTTAAAAAAATGGTAAAAACATAGTACTATAGTATGAATTGTAAAATTTTGTTACAACATTCATGTATATAAAGATAAAATCTAAAGATATTAGTGTTAATTCAGTTGCCTGTTTCATTGATAAAAATTCAAAGGATATCGTTCAATAGTCTAAACTTCTTTTTAATCATGTTTTATAGTAAATATACGAATTTGTAAACAGTTTTATTGTAAAAAAATTCTAGGTTTTTTATTTTTATTTTAATTCTGTGGTCGTGAATATTTAATAAAAATCTAGAATTCTTGAAAAATTAAGGGTGAAATAAAAATGTGATCTAGTAGCGAAATAAAGAAAATCATTCCACAGTTAAGTGACATTTTTTTTTTTTAATTTGGCTTGTCTAGACTCGGTTATTAATAGAAAGTTCTGAAATTCTCGAGTCTGCGCTGATGCCATTAAATTATTGCACAAGCTAAGCATTTTTAGTTGATTGTTATTTTTATCTTTTAATTTTTTAGATACTTATCCATGGAAAGAAAAGAGAAAAAAAAACACGTTTTGATGGATTTTGTCTTTTTACATTACATATATCGCATAACTATATTAGATTTAAAACATTAAGTTCAAGAAATAAAATATGTAATATTAACTGATTACAAAAAAGAAAATAAACAATTTTATTTGACGTGAAAATAAAAATAATTACAAGCAACATGAATTATTATATTTCACTTTTCCAAATTATTTCTTCGAATTCTTCTATGTAAATTTTTTTTGTGGGGTGGGGCAGATGTAGCATAAACATTTTTCACTAAACATGACTATCTAACCAAATATTTACAATTATATGATGTATATTAGTTGATATGACTCGCCATTGCCGAATTTCAATAAAGTTTAATTAATTTTTAAAAAAATATTAGCTAGAAGAAACATTCTTACCATAATAACGTAAAATTTCGTCACTCAAGATCATAGATAGGCTAATATAATCCTTTATTAACTAAATTTAATTTGGTTGGCGGTATTTTAATGCTGAAAAACATGAAACTAAAAGAAAATAAATAACCGATACACATAAATATAACATATAAAATCTCAACAATCCTTTGGTAAATTTTTATATATTGATCGATAACATAAAAAATCAATATTTGTATGTTATTAAACAAAATATTGAAGATTTATTTCTTTCGAAGGTTTCAACGTGAACTAGTTTTCCATTTTAATTATTCAAGATAATTTTTTTTTAAAATGCAATAATACATGATGAAAGAATTAATTTTATTCAGGAAAGTTTTCGATTAAGAACAATTTAGTTCAATAACATTTTTGAGCTGTTTATCAAGCAATCTTTAGTACACTTCGTTGAATATCCAATTTTAAAAACTTCTATAAAACGATAATCGAATTTTATAGACTTCTACTAGAGGACCCGGCCACGCGTTGCTGTGGCTTTCTTGTATTTCGTTCAATTATTAGATACTATAATTGGTATTGTTAAATAAGTGATTGGTAAAGAATGATGAAAAGATCAAATTAAGCTTCAACGAATAGAAAATGTTTAATTTTTATTAATTTAATGAATGAGGTAGATAATGTTGATTTTTAAGACTGTTTTATAATTATTTTACCTAATTTAATTTTTAATAATCATTACTTTCATTTAACTAAGATTTAAGCGATGAACAATATTTCTTGTTAGTCTGTCTTTCGTCAAAATAAATAAATTCGATGGTTTTCGAACACGTGAGCATGCAACATACAGCTGCCCATGGGAGAAACACGGATTCTGAGGTTCGATTCTTTTGGTGGTCTTTTACTGAAATTGATAATAGAAAAAATACAATACAATTAAAATAAAATCGGGATATAATAAGAAAAGACTTTAAAAAAAATTCACAATAAAATTCAAATGCAAACGATCGTTTAAGATACACGAACACCTTGGAAGAAATTTTTTATCTTTGTACATATTTTTGGATTGAATGTATCTAAAAACTAATGATTTCCCATAAAAAAAATTTCATTATTATTTTTTTAAATTTTTATAAGCTAAAATAAGGGTAGAAATGGCCAAAAATTGATACTGTTACAAAACCTGAAATCAAATCAATATTTTTTAAATTTCTGAGTTTGTATTTGTTTGTACTAACATTTTACAGTGAATAGACCTCTGGTAAATTTATATCTTTATTATTTATTATTTTGTGCTAGTTTAAATGCTGTCGACACAAAATTCTTCCAAAATTTGCATGTAATTCCAAGTTTATAAATTAAAATAAAAAATATTTATGTAGCTATAATCATTTCCCTGTAAATATTTATGAAAAACATAAATACAAAGTTTTGTAGCATTTGGATAAAAATTACTTGTGTTATGGTGTTTCACATGAAAACAAAAAGCATAAAAATTCATTCTGAGAAAAAGCTAAAAACAACTTTTAATTAGATATATTACTTTTAAAAATGTTGTAAATAGAATAAAATGCTATTGAATTATCAAGTTCATAATCTTATTTATTAAAAAATATAGTTTTATTTTTCCTTAAAGCTGTAAATATTTTCTGAGCTTTGTTTTGAAAAAGTTAAAATTTGCTCGACAAAATGTTTTTTTACAACTTCCTGCTATTTACAAAGGCTTTTTAAAATGAAATGACCTGAATTTAAAATATTTAGCCTTTTTGCAAGTGTTTTGATTAAATATATTCAAAACTTTTGAATTTCACATAAAAATATCAACTTTAACTATTTTTTATACAATTTATTCTTTAAAATATGGATAAACATTGGAAAAATGTGATATTGTTGCAAAACTTTATAATTCAAAAATAAATAAAACATGAATAGATTTTTCCTTTGCAAGTATTTTTATGCTGGGAATATCCTTATGTAGGTAATATACTGTTTTCAAATTTATATCTCAATTATTTATACATTTTTGTATGCTTAAAGTTTGTCGACACAAACTTTTTTTTACAAATTTACAGAAATTCTTAGTTTAAAAACTAAAATAAAAATAATTTATGAATTTAGGTTAATTTCCATGTTCTATTCCTTTCATACATTTAAAGAAAGCTTTTACATGAAGTTTCAAAGCATTTAGAAAAGAAATATTTTTATTATGATGTTTTGAATGAATACAAAATGCTTAAAAATTCAAATTAGAAATAATTAAAACCAACTTTTAAATGTAAATAAAAACAAATGTACATACATAAAAATGTTATTGAGCTTTAAATTCTCCTTTATTAATATAAACACTTATTTATTTGTTTTGTTTTCTTTAAATAACTTCCAACTTAAAAGTACCATTTATCAATTTTTCTTCGCCAATATTCAAATCACTGAAATTTATAACTGAAATTCTTTGTTTTTCAAATAACTAAAGTTTTTTAAATAAAATGTCCGTGATTTTCAACTTGCAACTATTATAATACCTTTCATAAAATTTTAATGTTATCATTATATCAAATAATTGCAGAGTTTACTTCATTTTCACACTTTTCAAAAAATCCTTAAAATTCCTCATCTTTCTTTAAAATTATATTGTCTATATTATATTATCTTGTTAGATCACATTTCATTTTAGAATTCTTAATCAAATACAACACATGTTGACAAACTTTAAGCATAGAAAAGTTCAATGTTTTGATTCACAACTTTTCATTCCATATATTTTATTCCAATTCAAATTCAAACTTAGAAAATAAAAAAAATATTGATAATCAAATCAGGTAATACTTACATACATTTGATTTATTTCTCATAGAAATAATATAAATTACAATATAAATACAATATAATTTTCACAAAATTTAAAGTAGTAAATAAAACAATAATATTCAGAACATGGGAATTTTACGTTTATGTAGTACAGGCATCGAGACACGGCGCCATCTAACGTACCTTTTATTGTGGTATATCTTTCGTCTGTTGTGGAAACAAACTTTTTACTCCAACGATGAAATTAGTGCAAATAAGAATTCTGCAATTAATTATCGAAATAGCAATAAAATAGTCATTATTTTATTCGAAAAATGAAGCTACGAATTCCTCTAATTGCAGTATTGCAACCCTAAAGAAATTGGCGGAAATTCAGGGTTGCAAGATTGGCGACTTTCTCAATGGTAGATTTTAACCGATTTTGCAATTAAATACGAAAAAAATCTGTATAAAAACTATCCTATTTCTCAAGTTGGAACAAAACACACATTTAAAAAAAAAAAAAAAAAGTTAAAATCGGATGGTTAGTTTCGGAGTTCATCGCGAACAAACATCGTGACACGGGAATTATAAATAGATATGCTAATATATTGTGCCATTAATAAATTTGAACTCTTATACTTCAGTGGATGACATGCATCCCCGTCATATTTTCCATCGCCATGTTTATCAAATAGTTAAAATTCTTTTTTTTTTTTTTTTTTTAATTTTTTTCAAACCTTTGTTTATCCATTAGTTCTGTATTTATTACTCATAAAATATATAGTATTGTTTTCGGGAGCAGAGTTTTTCGTTTCCTTGATCAATTAAAAATTTTCTCGTTGGCTAATTTAAAAAAAAAAAGACATTGGACTAGACATTGGTTTATTTTAAAAACACTGTTTTCACGAGCTAATATTTATATATTTAAATTATGTAAAATTGCTCTTAAACGATCGGCTGACGAAATCAAAGACAATTTTATTTCAAAATGAAAATGAGATTTTTCAACAAAAGAAAGTCGTTTGGAATTCTATATATATATATTTAAACTTTTTTAAGATTGAAATTTTATGCTTTTTTTTTCTTACATTAAATTTATTTTTACATTTGTTCTCACTAGCAAATATGTTACTATTAAAACATTTTTTTTCGTGTTTTTGTCAAATTAAATTGGAAAATTTCGATTATTTACACATATAAAGAATTATAACCATGATTCGTGGCTGATCGAATTATTCTTTTTACCATTTTTGAATAAACATATTTCGTTCCATACAGAATCTAAAAAAAGGTTCTAATTATTTTATTTTTAAATTAAAATTTATTATGTTGGCTTCATTAGTTGCTAAATCATTAGACTTTATGTGGATTTTTGTTTTTAATAACATTGAGCTTTAATGCCGAAGTGGCCTGGTGGATAACGTGTTGGGTTTCCTTTCTAGATTGAAAACTAGATTCTTGATTTGAAACTCGACAAATGAAGCCGAATCGAAAACTTTCATGAAGGGGTACGATATGCCCGTAAGCCGGAAAATCATTCCGTTAGGCTTGAGGGCAATGGGGAATAGTGTGCTAGTTCCAAATTGTTGTGACATCACAAATTCTAACTTTGATTTTGGCAATGGCAACTCTTGCATGAAGATTGATGAAGTAAATGGAATTGGATGTTGACTCAAACATGACATCATTATACTCCAGCCTTATCTTTTTTTATTCGTTCCTCTCAAAATTTTTTGGTTTATGTCATTGTGGCATGAATATTATTTAATAATTAATAATTAGCAATTAACTTTTTCCCCCTTTTAGTTGCTGTCTGATGTGAAACGCAATGAATCAACGTGACTCTTTAGTTTAACAAAGCCTATGCAATCCTATTTTAAACCATTTATCATATGACGGAAGTGTTTCCTATTCATAGTTTTTGAAGTTGTTTTGTTCTTCTAATCTTGTGTGTTTCTTCACCCCAAAAAACAAATAAAAAATAAATCATGTATCATATACATATCTTATCGGTTCTGTTTTTAATGAAAATGAGGCTGTGTGTTTTTGAAAAGGCATTGTAGATAAATTCTAAGAATGAGTAAGCACCTTTTTTAAAGTTATTTCTTCCATCTTGTAAAATATATATCTACTCGTAAGAACAAACATAGTGCGAGTTCGGCAAATTTTTACAAGCGTTTGATTTGATAAAAACAAATTGTGCTTTTAGATTTATGTTTTTTTTTTCCAACAACAACAACAACAAAAAAAAACCACTTTTATTTTTTGCGTTTTGGTGGCAAGTTTTTATTTATGATTATACCTAACCAAACAATGATTAAAAACTTTGCGGACGTAGATAAGAAAACTCGTTATAGCATTTAAAAGAGTCATCTATGCGTGAACTTCGTGCGTCATTCTCATTCTTTATTCTGCACTACTCATCCCTTTGGCTTTGGAGGCCACTAACTACGTTTTAGTCACTCATTACTAGTTAATTTTGGTATTCTGGTATATTTGGAGGTTGCGTTGTGTTTATATTTCGTTTTGTTGTTGTTTCTGGTGGTGTGGTTTATGTGATATTTAGTATTAATTGTTTTACAAATAGTGACTCGAATATTATAAACCAATTTGTTCAATTTCTTTTTTATGACTAATTTAATTATATCACATCGTGTGATTTAATTTGCATTTGTTTACACAATATTAACGCAAAAATAATAAATAAATACGTTCTCATACAAAATCTGATTGCTGTTTCTGGTGGTTTGGTTTATGTGATAATTAGTATTAATTGCTTTACAAATAGTGACTCGAATATTATAAACCAATTTGTTCAATTTCTTTTTTATGACAAATTTAATTATGTCACATCGTGTGATTTAATTTGCATTTGTTTACACAATATTAACGCAAAAATAATAAATTACAAAATAAATATGTTCTCGTACAAAATCTATAGAAGATCTTAGATTTCATATGAGAACGAAACTTAACTTTAAGCATAAACTTTTTTTGTTTATCTGTTAATCAAAAAAGAACCAATAAATTTAATATTATAAGATTAGTATTCTCAAGAAACTTGTAATTGTATCACAATTGCTTTAAAATGACTAAAATGTTATAAGCCAATTTGTCCAATATCTTTTTACCCATGACTAATTATAACATTGCATGCTATTTAATTTGAATTTGATTGCATTATTTTGTATACATAATATTAACGCAAAAATAATAAATTGCAAAATAAATACTTTCTCATACAAAATCTATAGAAGATCTTTTGCAGATAAAACAAAGAGAATCAATAAATTTTAATATTATGATATTAATATTATCGAGAAACTTGTAACAATATTAATCCTTTTTTGAAACTTTTGACATCCTTTAACTTTTTTTATGTAATTGTATCAAAATTGCTTTACAAATAGTGACTCGGATATTATAAGCCAATTTGTCCAATTTCTTTTTACCCATGACTAATTATATCACTGCCTGTGATTTAATTTGCATTTGTTTGAATTTGATTGCATTATTTTGTATACGTAATATTAACGCAAAAATAATAAATTACAAAATAAATATTTTCTCATACAAAATCTATAGAAGATCTTATACAGATAAAACAAAAGAGAATCAATAAATTTTAATATTATAAGATTAATATTAAGAAACTTCTAAATTGTATCAAAATAAAATTTTGTTCTATTTCTAGTACATGCTAGAAAATGAAGTTTTTTTTTACATAGTTCGTTACTAAAATACTGCACAAAACATAAACTCTCAAAAGATAAGCTAGTGCATGAAATCCCAAGGTATTACTGACTGTTAAGGTACGGCTTTAGAATTTTTTTTTGTATTTATTATTATTTGTTGTTGTTGTTTTTATTTAAATTATTGCAATTCATCACATACGAAATTACTAAAGAATAAATATATGTGATGAATTGAATGCATTCTCCCTTGAAATTTTTTAAACCATTCGAGAATCTTGGGAACAAATTCATTGAGTTTAAACTCTCATTATTTATGTTTATTTTATGTTTTCAATATTAGCTGTCAAGTTTAGTTGTTGTTTTTTTTTTCTTTTGCAGACATTGAAACTTTATTATTCATTTAATTGAAATCCTTTAATTTTTTTTTATATAGCTGAAGGCTTTGTATTGTTTTAATAATGATATTCAAAATCTATGAGTTGAAACTGGTTTCCCACAGTAATGAAGCTACCCACGCATCGAATATTTGTTGCCTCTCTGAGCAGTGAACTTGGACTCAATTCTTCTTGCTTCCTAATTCTTTGCATTATTATATCTACCTTAAACAAACTTCCTTTTTAGCTTCTTTTTTTCTTTTTAAAGTAGGCTGAGATAGGTATAACTAGCAGTTGCAGACTTGTTATGATAACTAACAAACTAGTTACGATTGTATTGATACTTATTATATTGAGTGCATGCATGGGAATTGGTTAGATTGCAGATAAGTTAAAATTAATACAAGACATGTTTAATATAGGTTTTAAAAAAAGAAATAGGCCTATCTTTTTAAAATATTGTTGTTTACTATACGCGGCGTGCGTTTGCTAACAAAGAGGTGGATACATTATAAAAGTAACAAAATAACAGAAACAAAATCTTATTAATGTGGAGAGGTGTAGCATCATAGAGTATTTAACTTTTTTTATTTCCAATGGCAAGAGGGATCAAGACAGTGTAAAACACAAACAAGTAAAAAGAAGATTCAGAAAAAGTCATTAAAAGTTCTAGTGCTCCAATATCTTTTCACCACGAAGTCCCCGTGCAAGGCCGGTCATCCTATGTAGTGTCTGTCCATGATCTCGTCTTTCCCACAGAAAGGGCAATTTGGGCTATCAAAAATGCAGGTGGCTCTCCAAACAGTCAGCCCATCGCAAGTCTCAACATCGTAGCTGGCAAGGGAATGTTGATTCTCAACTTTCTTAGATTGGGACAGGCCCGCATTCCACTATAAGACACTCAGCCTACACGAAGATGATCACTCTTGGACCGTTGCTGTATGCCGATAGTAGTAGATGTTTTAGCCGCCTGGGACATTACCAGGGTGCACCACAGGGAGGTAGATTTACTGTCGCACCCCGAGTATTAAAACATTCAACTACAATTACAAAACAATATTTAATTACGACATATACTAAACACTTGCACAATAAACAATTAACACATCAATAGTACAGACGTCGTTGACCATGAAAGCTCTACCCCTCGCTCACCACAACCTTTTTTCAATTCCTTCTATTAGCTCACACTCTCCCTATATATATCTTGTTCAAATTTTCAATCTTTCATAAAATACTTTTTATTCATCCAGTGGATACACTGGATGTTAATACGGTTTTTTCAAATATTGATTCAGCAATTAAATTTAATTAATTAATTATAGTTTTTTTTAGATTTAAGTTGCATGCATGTACCAATAGATGGTACCAGATAAACTTAAAAAGTGAATGAAAATTATTTATAAAGGACTTTCTGCAATATAGTGAAAAAAAAAAGTAGGAATTGAATTTAATTTTTTTATATTACTTGTTAAGCTATTCTGAGGTACTGGAATTGTGCGCTTCTGCTAGGAACTCAAGCGCCTTCTATTAATCATACCATGAAGTTGTCAGCTGGATGATGATGCCGCCATCTAGTAGGAAAGGAGGTGTCGAGTGCATGGCATCTAATACCATTGCCTTCACATAAGTGTCCCCATATATGCCGTCATCATTTTTCCATGTGATCATTTACATGCAAACCCTTCTGGAACTGCGACATATACTTTCTGAGATATTATTCTTAGAGGTCCGTCTCCCAGTATTAATGATTTTAGTATCGGATTGTTGGCAAAACTTTGGAAAGTAAGCTGCCTTCAGTGAAAAAAGCAGTTGAGCTCACTTGGTGCTTAGATAATAGGCTTTTTATTAAGCAGTGATGTCTAATTTTGAATTACTTGAACGATACGGAGCCTTCATTTAATGGCAGTGATTTAACTATCATATAAAAGGTTGACAATGCTTAATTGACTACTGCGCGTCTATCTTGTGTGCTGGAGATTGGAAATGCAATTTTATCAGTGCATTCGGGATTTATAAATAATTTTTTTTCAATAAACCGTTTATAATGTCAGGCATATTATTGCTGAATTTAACTGATATGTTAAATTCAGCAATAATAATATCTAAGGTACAGTATATTATATTAGAGCCTTCTATACTACGAAAGCATTTGTTTTTAAGAAATTCGTACGTAATTAATCCTCCATTTTTTAATGACACTGTTCAAATGAAGATGGGAACTAAACTCCCTAATCTCATAGCGGCCTGATAGCCAATTGGCAACTGCTCTGGCCTTTGGTACGACAGGCTTCAGATTTGAGTCCTGGCGGTGGCATGGATATTTGTTAGTGGTTCGGAATCCAAGTTAAACTGTTGATCCCGGTCTAATTGCCTAAAGTGTGCACAAAATGACCGTAGAGCGACAAACCAAATCTTAATCTTTTCCTTTAAAAGCTTGCTTTCAAAGCAATTATGGTATTATTATATCTGAGATGGAATATTTGTTGCATGTATTACAACTTTATCAGTTGGTACATCATTTGTATATAAATTGTGGGAAAAAAGTACTATTAATATCTGTCAATCTAGCCTACATATTAATAGAGATAAAATCATAGTTTATTGAAATTGTTAGTTTATTTGACTTTTATTTTGTCGCAATATTACCATTAGAATTTTGCTATGATGTCATTTTGACGAGAACTGAAAGTAAATTTAGCCATAATAAAAATATTTACCGTAACTTTGACGAAAAATTTGCTGATATTCTCAATTTATATGGTTTGGTTTGTCGCTCTACGGTCATCTTATACACACGAGAGCTAAACAGACTGGGACCCACAGTTCAAAGTGGATTCCGAAGCACACCAAGAAACATCCATGCCACCGCCAGGATTCAAACCTGAAACCTGTGGTACCAAAGGCTAGAGCGCCAGCTGCTTGGCTATCAGGCCGCTCTCAGTTTATATGTTTAGGGATTCTTTTCTTGTGCCGTTCTATCTTGTAATTCAAAAAGTACTTAAGTAAAATTTAAAAAAAAATATAAATAAATAAAAGTACCTACTTTTCACGAACTGTTCTTGTCGTACGTAACTGCTCATTAGCGATTTTCTAAAATTGTTGTTAATTATTTATTTCCCTTCCAGTTAAAATAACTATTTTTAGTAGTGCATTATGAGACATATTTAAAAAAAATATATATATAAGACAAAGGTAATGTGCAACGCATACAAATAAAACAAGAACTGAAAGTAAATTTAGCCATATTGGAAATATCTACCGTAACTTTGACAAAAAATTTGGTGATATTCTCATATATGATTGTTTGATTTGTCGTTCTACGGTCATCTTATGCACACGAGGGCTAAACGGGTTGGGACCTACAGTTTAAAGCGAATTCTGAACCACATAAAATAATTATTTTATGTGGTTCGGAATAATAATGATACCATAAATTATGATAAAAAATAATAAATGAAAAAAATTCAGCTAGGTTTACTTGGACTTTTGTTAATTATGATTTAACAACAGATGATTTTGGTATATTTTGAAGAAAAAAAAATCGCTCATGACATGATTAATTAAAATATTTCTAAATTGTATGTCAGTATATAAATTCAATTCAAATTTGGCAAAACTTTGGGTTTATTTTTGTTTTCATGTAATTTTTCAGTGTCGTTAAAAGACACTGGTTAAAAAATCAATGTATTTTTTTTTTTTTTTTTTTAAAGAACATTAAATAACATTTCAGTGCTTAAAAACAATCATAAACAAGAAAAATTCCTCCAAATTGCATTTGTGATTCCGAGTATACGATTTGAAATATTGTAAATTAACAATGCATCCCTAAATAAACCAGCTGGCGTTTGTGACATCTTAGACGTTTTCTCACAGAAATAGCGAGAGGAACAATGTTCGAAATCTTCCGTGTTTACTTTTGGTGCCTCTCAATAAACGTCACATCCTTCCACTGGCACGGTTTCCTTTTTTATACCGCTTCTTGAGATATTCCCGATTACGTATCTAAAAGTTGCTTTAGTGTGTTGTCTAGAAATTCTTCCATTAATTACTTTTTTGACAAGTACTGTTTGGCACTGCGTAAACGAAACTTCCTACTCTTTTAGAAGCTTCTTTTTTTATTGTTGTGTCTGCATTTCAGATAGAACGCAATCGAACTTTGTTTTCCATTCTCTGTACGAAGGGGGAAAAAAAAAAAAAAATCATAAACAATTCGTTCATAGAAAAACGAAAACAAAAATGATTTAGCTCAGCAATTTTAGTATTTTTTAATTATGTTGTTATTGCATAATAATAATAATATCAAACATATTTTATTGCATTTTTTTTTTTTTTTTTCGTTTTTTAATTAGGTTCAATGATATCGTTTTCATCGAATATCGTCTCATGGTTAAGTTAATTAAAAAATAATCCTTTTAAAACAAATATACTACACATACATTTTTTCATGTATATTTTCTTTAAGGTGTGTTTTATTTGATAACTTATGATTTGTTGACTTACATTTAAAGACAATAAATTTTAAAATAAAAAAAAATTTACTTATTTACGTAGTCAAACTGTTTATACCTACCGCCCACTTTTGTATCTCTTTTAGTAGTTAAATTTCTAACCGCCCACATGTTCTACAGTTGTGGTGATTTGTAAAATACGAAAGTAACTTAACTTTAAAATTTATAAAGCAGAGTTACAGCAAGTTAAATAATATAATAATAATTTTTTACCAAATATTTTATGTCTGACTTTCACTAAGTTTGCAGAATAAATATTTATAAAACAACTTTCTGTAGTTAAATCGATCTTTTATTTATACTGTGCATGCATAAAGCATGAAGTCTGTTGAAGTTGCATTTAATTAATTGAATTATTAATAAGATCCCTGATTCTGTGAATTTAAATACTGGATATCTAGTCAATTTTTGTAAAGAACAAAGGTCTCCTCTATTGGAAATTTTCAAACTGTTTCTTTCTTTGGTTATAATATCATTAACAGCACTGAAAATTAATTTTACAAGATATGAAATAGGGACAGATATCAATAAACTGAACATCATTTTCTGCATATTTGGATATGACAAGCATTTTTAAGCAATATCTGAAAAATCTATTGCAACATTTTAAAAAATCAATTAAATTTAAAAAAAGAAAGTGCTTCATTAGCCGACAAAATTCCAACCATGAAAGCTGTAACATCCACTAATGGGCGGTAGGGACCAGGTTGACTATCATTGATTTAAAGACTTAGTTATACTTGCATATGTTGAAGGATCAACTTTGGAGAACCTCTTATTAGGCGTTGCATCATAGATTTTGTCAATTTGGTTCCCTTAGTTCCTACTTCCCATATTTTTCTCTTAAATTTAAGTTTCCAGTTCTTGGTTCTACTGATATGACTCAAACTTATTGATATTCCCTTTTTTTAAAGTGACATTTTTTTAAATACCAATTAATTTTATTATTCTTTAAATATATGACTTTGATTAAAATAATGAAAATAAAAACTAATTTGTCAGTATGTTTGACTATATAACAATCTACTATTTTAAATGGAAAACATTTAAAGTTGATCAAAAGTGATCCTTAAGATTTCTTTGTTTTAATGTATACAATAAAAATAAATAATTTAATAACATACAAATAAATGATGAATTTAATGCATATTATTTCATTGATTTATTTAGTATTGGATTCAATTTTGGGGGGAACCAAGCGCAACAGTGATTAATCAAATGATTTCTTTTCGATTTTTTAATAGTCCGTGCCTGAAAATGTTTGTTCACAAATACGCGCATTTATGTTGATCCATAAAGGTTGTGCATTTTAAATCCTCTAGTGATAATTATAGTTACTTTCTTGAGCGTTATTTTTTGCAATATGTTTTTGTCAGTTCCGTAAAATATATAAATCCTTGAAATAAACAATTCAATAAATAAATAAAGACATTGCATTCAGTTTAGCGCGTTATTGGCAAAAATTCTAACAATTTCACCCCACTTTGTGCCACTGCAATTTTGAACGAACACACGAAGGGTGGCGTTGAGGTTTGGCACCTACTCCCTCTCGTCCTCAAGCCCATGGAAGGACTTTGCGACTTATATGTTTGCTCATCCTCGGCATAGACCAATGTCTTCTAGATAGTAGGTTTGGTTTGGTTTGTCGCTGTACGGTCATTTTTTGCGCACACTTTGGGCCAAGTCTACCGGGACCTACAGTTTAATGTGGATTCCGAACCACTCACAAACATCCATGCCACCGCCAAGATTCGAACTTGAAGCCTATGGTACTAAAGACCAAAGTGTAAATACCAATTAATTTTATTATTCTTTAAATATATGACTTTGATTAAAATAATGAAAATCAGACGGTGGCCATCAGACCGCCCTAGATAGTAGGAGGCTAGTAGGCATGTGCAAATATTAATGTAACAGTTAATTTAACTACATTGACGAGATAGGGTCAAGTCTATGGGGACCTACAGTTTAATGTGGATTCCGAACCACTCACAAACATCCATGCCACCGCCAAGATTCGAACTTGAAGCCTATGGTACTAAAGACCAAAGTGCTAGCCAAGTGGCCATCAGACCGCCCTAGATAGTAGGAGGCTAGTAGGCATGTGCAAATATTAATGTAACAGTTAATTTAACTACATTGACGAGAATTAGTGATTAACACCTGCTGACAAAACGTAGAATTAGCTTTGGTACTGGATCTCGATGCTAGATGGTGTTAGGAGTAGTGCGAATTTTAGTTCTGGTTGATAGGAAGAGTTTGATAACAGTTGACATCAGCAGTTATTCAGTGATGCTGCACATGCCCGGTGCTTCAGTTAAATTCAAATCTTGCAGTTTCTGCTGCGTTATTTTTCAATATTATATAAATTTAACATGTTTAAAGCATTCTTTTTCGATTCCACTTATATTAAACATTTCTAACGTTTAATATTTATTCAATTTTTTTTAATTGCTTTTGCATTGAACTTTTTTCACCCCTAATGTAGCTGGTAAATACTTAGACCGTGATCTTTTATGCCATAAGGGCTGCACCGACGTTACTCACTTAGCACTACCCAGGGACGCGTGTAACTTAAAGATATGCTACGAACGTGAAGTAACAATGCCATCACAACGCTCTAAGTTCCTATTAGACCGGGAGCTACAAATTAAAGTGGATTCCGAACCACTACAAACATCCATGGCACCGCCAGGACTCGAATCCGAAACATGTAGTACCGAACGTCAGAGCTTGCGACCATCAGGCCCCAGGATGAACTTTATACACTATTATTTTGCAAATGAGACTGCTGTATTAGCTTAAAGATATGGTGGTTGCTATGATATCATATAATACATATAAGATGTATTATATAATACACAGTGTTCTTGATTTTAATATATCAATTTTATTAATTTTTAATGAACAAAGTAATGATGGATGATCCCTATTTGTAATATATTAAGAAACATTGAACAAAATAAATTTCTTTTAAAACAGTGTTTATTATTCCTAATCTAGAATATATTTTATAGATTCATCAACAGATAGATTTTTATGCATAAATTTATGATTGTGTTTTTTTCAGAAATATATTTAAGAAGTGTTATTAATATTAAAATAGAAAGTTCATATATTCAAAGCTATATTTATTTTATCAATCTTCCTATTATCTTTTTTATAATTATAAATAAATATTTTATTTAATAAATCAACATATTTTGTGATTAAAAATTTCCAACAAATCTTTTCTATAAATCTTTTTTTAATATAAAATGCTAGTAAAAAGAACTAAATCAAAATGTGCTTATTTATATTCAGTATATTGAATTAGAAAAGTTAATTTTCTGCAGATAAAAAAAAATTATGGCAGTTAGATACAGAAAATATAACATACAAATATTAAAAATTTTTGGTAGGTCTCCCCATAAATATCTTTTAATTAATATGGTTGGTTGCATAGTATTCATGTATATAACTTCCACACATTGCAAAATTAAGGTGTGTTGAATTTAATAATTAAAATTAACTTTTAATTTTCATCAGCACCATTGACAAAAATTAACAGCTTTTCCCATCTCTACATGGAAGCTTTCGGTTTGTCATAGCATGCTGAGTTTGACTTGACTTGATGCTTTGAGATGTAGAGTTTGAGTCGAGCAGGCTTGGTTAAGAAACCATTCCAGTTATTCACGCTGAGTAATATTCACGCGTACCAGTCTGAGGAGAAGAGAGAGAGAAAAAAAAACAACACTTTTGTGGTCAAGGGAATTGGTGTTAGCATACTAATAAAAAAAATGGAATGAAAAAAATCGATTTTAGTTGATGAGTTCATTACTCTTTATATTATAAAAGCTGTCACTTAACTGAGTATTTCTGATAATTGAATGTCAGATAACTGTCTGTACATATTGTTTTCAAGAAATATAACCCAGCTCTCTTTATAATAAGCCGACAGCCTGTAATTGAGTAATTTTTTGAATTGTAAATTCCTTTTTTAAAGACATAAGATTCCATATTACTATTAATTCATTCCCTGCTTATTTAAAGTTATCATATTATGTTTTAAAACAAAATAATATCAAAACAAATATAATCGTATATTTTCTACCTAAGTATTTGTCCTAATTTTATAATTTTAATGTTTTATTTTAATTTTTTTGCCTTAATATAGATTGGTTCGTAATAAGAAATATTTCCTTTTTTAATCCCACATATAAAATTAGAAAGAGATAACTTATTTTATATCCCTCTGTACAATTTGCTAAGTAATAATATTTCTAAAGTTACATTTAAGAATTGCATTATGTTGCGTGAATAACTTATAATGCTTTTATTTCACATTTATGTTACTGGTAAAAGGTTAACAATTTATGAAACAGGGTGGATGTAAAGTTAACGAGTTTACATAAGGTTACACCACATTTTAGTTACATTAAAAAATGCATTACAAGTTATTAACTTCATCAAAATATTTATGAATTTATTTATTTTATTTATTGATTTGTATAAAAAAAACTTTGGCCATCTTAAATGAGATCTTTTGTTAAGTTTAACAACAAATACTTTTCATCCCCATATTTAATAATTTTTAAAATTTATAAATATATATAGTTTTTTTAAATGTTTGTTCCTTTTTGTTTTATTAGTTACTTATTGTTCATTTTTTTAATTTAGCAAAGCCTGTTGTGGAACGGATAAAAGGTTTACGGCTTACTCGGGATGACTTTGAAGTTTTGAAGGTCATTGGGAGAGGGGCATTTGGTGATGTGAGTAAAAATTGATGGTAGAATTTTCTGCAGTTTTAAAATATTTATCTTATGTTAGTTAAATATTTACAAATTATGTTCATGAAACAAATCTCACTGTGTAAGCTTTAATTAATTATCAGTGTAAAGAGATTAAGAAAGAAACTTAAGAGAATTTAAGAAAGATAAAAATTTAATTAATTAAATTAAATTCATTTAATTCATATTTATTTTCAATTAAATTTTTTAAGTAATTGAAAGAAAAGTTTTATAATATTTTGAATTGTTCTTTGAACTATTATTTATAAAATGTTTTAACTAAAAAAGTTAATTATTAAATTTTAATCGTTTATTGCAATAAAAGTGCCTTTAAGTGTTTTCTATATATATATATTGAAATTGTTATTTTAGGTTGCTGTTGTCAAACATAAAGTCACTACAAAAGTATATGCTATGAAAATCTTAAATAAATGGGAAATGCTGAAAAGAGCAGAGGTAAATTGTATTTACATTTCTATTTTGTATATGTTTTATGTTGGCCCTTATAATGTTTTAATTCCTTTTTTTTACAAATTTAATTAATAAATTATTTACAAACAAACAAATCGCTTTGATTATTTTGTTTCTTTTTATCGCAGATAGAATAATGAATGTAGTATTTCTTAAATGCAGAGCATATCGTTTTATTTTAACTTGTTATTATTCACTAAATTAACTGTGCCTTCCTAATAAATAAGTTAAATGATACAAATTAAATGGATTTAAAAAAAAAACATATATGAGCATATCTTGTATAAAATCACTCTTGATAAAAATGAAACGCCTTTTGCTTATAGTATTTATGCAATTATATATAACTTCTCATTTTTGTAACTTTCCTTACATCAAAAATAATCAGATGTCTTACAAAATTTCCTATCAAACTACTTGGCCTAAAAAATTTCTTAGAAACAGATCCCTTTTTCCATGTAATAAAAATATATAATTTTTCTGCCTAACCTTGATATAAGTTTTACCTTTTTGTTTAAACCCTAATTACTTAAGCTTTGAAAAGTACATATATTTCTATGTAAAAATGTTTTGATATTTGTTTTCTTAAAATCAGTTAAATTAGCCACTTATTTATCAAGTAGCATAAGTAAAAAAGAAATTTCCAACTTAATGTTATGTAGCTGTTTTTAATTATGAATGTGTAATTTTTCCCACTTAATAATAGTATTCCTTATTTATTTTGATTATTTTATAAAATCTGCTTTCAGACTGCCTGCTTTCAAGAGGAGCGAGATGTTTTAGTGTATGGAGACAAGAGGTGGATCACAAATCTCTATTATGCATTTCAAGATGACAGTAATCTTGTGAGTTTTTTTTTTTTTTTTTTTTCTATCAGTACGATTTTGATGAGACTTTGTTATTTATTTAAAAGTTTATTGTAATGTTGTTTGGATAGAGTATATTTCTTTTGATTCACGTGTTATTTTCATACCTTTCAGTATTTCCTTATGGACTACTATTGTGGCGGTGATCTTTTAACTCTTTTGAGTAAATTTGATGATCGTCTACCCGAAGATATGGCAAAATTTTACATTGTTGAGATGATCCTGGCCATCAATTCCATTCATAAATTAGGTTATGTACATCGTGATATCAAACCTGACAATGTTCTTCTAGATGCTTCTGGACATATCCGATTGGCTGATTTTGGATCATGTTTAAAACTATTAGAAGATGGCTCTGTAAGTATAGCTAAATGCTTCTACATTAAAAACATTTGCTGAAAATTTTTAAATGTTAAAAACAAAGTATTTTATTCATAATATTTTTTTTTAATAGGTTCAATCCAATGTTGCTGTTGGAACTCCAGATTATATATCTCCTGAAATACTGAGGGTAATCTTTTTATATATTATTTAATCTCTTTGCTCTCAAATTTAATTCTTCTGTATGTGTGCATCTTTCAAAATTGTAAAACTTTTGCCAAGCAAGTATTTTCTGCTACAAATAACAGTTCACAAGTTTGTGGAAAAATATGTTATATGTTTCAAAAATGCTAACTTTATAATGTATTGATGTTATATTTTATTTTTGATATATTAAAATAACCACAGGTTTTGAATTTTTTAAACAATAAAAAAATTTGGGGATTTGTCATTTATTATTTATCATTATTTATGATTACAATATTACTAATTTTTGTATTTTCAATAGTATTAATGATAAAACATTGTTAGCAGAACAGATAAGTCAGAATAAGTTATTCGGCCAGCCGGAAGGCACACGATACTAGCAGAACAGATAAAAAGAATACAGTGTGATTTTAATATTTTTTCTTGTATTATCAAAAACAAATCAGTTGAAAAAAATCAACGATTTCATTATTGTAGTTACAACTGATTTGTTTTTGATAATACAAGAAGAAATATTAAAAATCCCACTGTATTCTTTTTCTGTTCTGCTAACAATGTTTTATCATTAATACTATTGAAAATACAAAAATTAGTAATATTTTGTATTAGTAACTTTTCTTCATAAATAAATTTTTTTAAATTAAATTTTGAACAATTTTACATTGCACACACTCAATCACATGCAATATACATTTATTTAGTGATAATCTCATACATTAAAAAAAGTCAATTTTTTTTATCTAACCATGGTCAGCAAATAATCCACACCTAGCCTTCATTTTATATAAATCTATATAGTGAGAGTTTTATGCATTGTAAAACTTTCCTGGACATTTGATTCTTTTTAAATACTAATACTTTTAACTTAAAAGATCTTTGTGTAATCATCTTTTTTTCATTTAGATTTTTACTCAATGAAATATAACTAGTAGTGCATTTACTAGAGCCAGACAACACTGAAAGATTCAGTAAAAAAATTCTTAGTAGTAGACCAACATAGTAAAACTAGTTAAAAATTTTAGGTGGCTTCACATAAAAATAAGATAGGTAGTAGAAATTACAAGTATGCAATAAATAGAAATATTACTTTTTTTTTGTCATATTTGTATCATTATCTGCTTTTAAAGATTTACTATCAGGGCCGGATTTTCCTCTAGGCTAACTAGGCTTCAGCCTAGAGCCTCAAGATCAAGAGGGGCCTACATTCAAATTGTTAGCAAAATTAAAATTACACTATTCTAAAAACAGTAAAACACTGAATCGAAAATGAGGAGAAATTCTATAAATATGACTAATAAACAAACATAAAAATGTATTGGTTAAGATCAACGCGTTCGGCTCATTGGGTCTGTTCGTTTGTATATGCTAGATTGAACCAAAGCATAGTTCATACATTCGCTGATTGCTATGGCAAATATTGACGTGCTTTATGCTACTAAGCTCTAGTTTGTTCTTGCATAAATAAAGTGTAGATTGGAACAGACAAACGAACAGATCTATTGATATCCAGACGCTCGGTTATATTCGTATTACTTCGATAATATGAAATATGTGTTGAATGTTATTAGAAAAGATTCTTTTTTAGGATTGTGTACACAATCATTTGATTCTCGCCTTTTGAGTTCAGTAGGTTCAATACTTTAGTGAAGTGTTTATAGACTATTGAAAAAAAATTTCGTGACAATATTTTCATTTCGCCAAATTCCAGGTGAACTTTATAATGCTTTATTATGCGCAGTAATTAAAAGACACATTCAAGATTTAAAAATATCAAAAATCAGTTAAGAAGCATAATGAGCCAGACCAGGTTGTCTTCATTAAATATTTTGTGCATCGAAAATGAAACCTTCAGAAAAATAGATTTTGATGAACTTATAGAAGAATTCTGTGTGAAAAAGTTTAGAAAGAAATTCTTCTAATCTACTATTTCATTTTAAATGTATACTGCGATTGAATCAGCTATTAAATTAAATAACTATTAACATAAAATTTAATATGATATACAATTTGATATCTTCTTTTTTGTAATAAAGTTCCATTTTTGGTTTAGTTTAAAAACTTAAAATTCATAATAATTCATACTAAAACTTTAAATGTGAATTATTATGAAATAAATTTATCTGAATTGAATTTGCTTTAATCTTCAATGTATTAAATATATTTAATTTAATTTGATAGAAAATATGATGATTTTTGTTGCATATTTTATTTTCGTAATCAAAGATTTTTATTATTTGAATTTTGTTTCTTTGTAAATGTTTTGTATTATGTTTGAGTAGTTATTGTTACAAGTACTATATAGGGTGCTGAGAATAAATGTCCAAATAAGTGCTCTTTTTTTTATTTATTATCTGTGACACATTTTTTTAAAGATTAGTACCAATCACAACATGTTTCATTTAACATATATTGATTACACAGTAATGTATTTCATTTTCTCTCATGTAATTTACAAACTTAAAAATGGGAAGTGAAAGGGCCTCATAAGTAGAATAGCCCTGTATACTATCTAAATGGTCTTTTTAATTACTCATTTAAATTCTATGTTTTTGAAATATTTACTTCCTTTCAGGCTATGGAAGATGGTCAAGGCAAGTATGGACCTGAATGTGATTGGTGGTCTTTAGGTGTATGTATGTATGAAATGATTTTTGGAGAAACTCCTTTTTATGCTGAATCATTAGTTGAGACATATGGAAAAATAATGAATCATAAAGTAAGTCTGTTAGATTTATTTCATTAATTCGAAAAGTAATCTTGTATGAAGAGTTTAAAGATTTATTTTTTATTACCAGAAAATTTACTTGAAATATATTAATAAATGTTTAGCTTATTTATTTTCTATATGGAATTTGTTATCAATGTTTATCACTGTAATTTTTATGTGACTAATGAATTTGTATGTTTGCTAGTTTAAGCAATGTTTGGCCTTTTAATCATCAGCACAGTCCATTTTTTCTTTCTTTTAGAAAATGGTCTTATTAATGTTCGATGTTTAACTCTCTTTAGCACCCTTTCTTTCCTCATGCAAGTCCTTGTTCCTTTGTTGCAGTCCAAATATACTTCACATCTACTTGAATTCTTTCTTAATTCTTCTCGATTTCTTCAAATTCTTTCTTAATTCTTCTCGATTTCTTAAATTCTGTCTTAATTCTTCTCGATTTCTTGAAATTCTTTCTTAAATGACCTTTTCTGCATGAAGACTTCTAGAAAGGTGATATATACTACAATTTTCAATACACTTTTTTTTCGGAGCATTCTTTTATTTATGTTTTCATGGTCAACGGCAACTTGCAAGCTTGACAACTTTTACATTCACCAAGAAGTCTTTTAATTAAAATGCAAATATTTATTTTATAAATTATCGATGCTATGTGTAATATCAATTAAAAATATTTGTTGCAATTATTAATATTGATAAAACATTATTTCTATTTTAAATTTCGTAAAATATGCATTACTCAAACTAATTGCTTTAACATTAATTTGAATTTTTCAAATATATTCTCTTTTTTTAAACATTTATTTGATAGAAAAATCTCATTGAATAATAGCCATAATTTAAATTTGTTATGTATAAATTAAAATTTTATCTTTAGATTATGTATATATTTTGCAAGAAGCCTTTTATAAGAAGTCTCTGTCTATTTGAAGTTTTTATTTGTATTTATTTTACTTATTTTTTCACAGATAGTGATTTTTGTATGTTGTTTCTTTTATTTATTTCTCATAATGAATTTTGTTACTCTTTATAGAATTGTTTTGATTTTCCGGATGATCCTCAAATATCCATATCGGAAGATGCCAAAGATTTAATGAGAAAGTTAATTTGTTCATCTGAATGTAGATTAGGCCAAAATGGGCTTGAAGATTTTAAAAATCATCCATGGTTTACTGATGTAGACTGGGAACAAATAAGAAATGGTAAGCCTATTAAATAATTATTATTCATTAATTTGTACACTTTTTAGTAATCTCAAAACTTTTCGTTTAAAAAATTTCTATTATTAATAAGTTACTTTGTTGTTCAATTTAATTTATTAAATAATTATTTCATTTCTTTTATATTTTGTCATTCAGATATACAAAAATTTTTGTAAATCATTTTCTGTACATAGAGATTTATTGCAAGAACTAATGTAAATTTATAATGAACACAGACAAAGTTGAATGTATGTATGAGCTAATGATTCAAGCAAGTTAAAAATATTAATTACATTTACAACTGCAAGTGATATTTTTTTAAGGTCATTATATAATTCCTCTGTGTGTAACAAAAAAAAAAAAATGTTGTTTTCAGATATGTATAAAATTTTAAATCAAGAATTTAATGGATTTCTTATATTATATTTTTTAATTTTAAATGTGAAAGTTATGCTTTTCAGAAAATTAGCATTGCTTTTCCTTTTGCATTATTTATTTTAGATCTTAAAATTCTGAAATATAAATGTTTGTTTTAGCTTCAGCCCCATACATTCCTGAAGTTAGCAGTCCTACTGATACTTCAAATTTTGATGTAGATGAAAGTGATTTAAAACAGTCTGTAAGTATTTCTTATCATTATATTTGGATATTCTTTAAATCACATGAAATCTGTATAAAAAATTAAAATATTGCTGATGAGTAAATTACTGGAGCAAAATATAAATTTAGAAAAAAAATCATGAAATTAATTCTAGCTTAAAGTAATACTTTAACTGATAGAAGGTGAATGTAGAGAGAATTAGAATTAAGATGGGGGAGGGGGACATATTTTGTTTAAGTTAATTTAAGAATTTTTATTTTTTAATAATTTGTTATGTTTGCATATAAATTATTTTATGCACTTTTAATTTTCTAATTCTCAACAATATGAACTAGTGCATGATTTATAATTATTAGTTAGCAATGTGAGCCATGTGCAGCTTATTTAGGTGACTTCAAAATTATTTTTTTACTTTCCTGTTTACAATCAAGAGTTTTATGCATCTAATGAATGCAAATCAATTAAGATTATATTCTAAGAATATGCATGCATTTCATCTTTTCCCAAACTTACCAATAGATATATTAAAAATTTTTAGATGGGGTAAAATTTTACTTGCAGAATTTTTTGTTAATATTCACATCCTATTTATCAATTGATAAAATTGTTAGTAAAATAAACAATCATGATAAACAGTAAAGCAGGTTTATATGTATTTACATGCCATATTAATAATATAGAATGAGATTTTTTTTAAATTTTCTCAAGTACAATTAAATTGATAATGGTTTAGATGCATTACAAATACAAAGTTAAGTTGATAAAAGATAATTAAACTTACTTTTTAAAATCTGGAATAAAAAGCTAATATATAACAAAATATGTGCATCTAAACTTCTGTTGGCTATAATTTCCTACCTATGAATTACAGCAGGCATAATTTTTAATTAATAAAAAAACTTCCAGTAAATCTTGGGGGCGGTTTATGGCATATGATCGGCCAGTCAAATTCAGTTTTTTTACTCATAGTTTGAAACTAACATTTTGTTTTTAAAGAGTGTTTTGAGGCTATATTACATACATTCTGTATAAAAAGTATCCATAATTTATAATTTCAATCATAAAAATTATAGCTACAATTTATTATTATTTTTAAAAAAAGTTTTTAGCATCTACTGAGTTATTACTTTGTAGGGTTTAAGTTCAATCTAACACTCAATATGTTGACAGCAGTTATTTTTTTAATCAAACATTTTGAATTTTCTGCTGTTTTACAGTAAAAAAATTAGTTGAATACAGAGTTGGCCTTAAATTTGAATTTCAAGTGAAATTTTGAATGTGAAATCGCTAAACATGTTGCAAAACACTTATATACTTCAGAAATGTGTGATTTAGTATAAATGGTATAAAGCATTTAAAGAAGGCTGAGAAGTGGTAATTTATTTGACTTCATTTGCTACAACTGGCAAAAGCATCGACAAAATCAAAAACTAGATAGTTAAAAATTATCATAGTCTTAGAGAGAGGGTTCAAGAAATAGGCTTTCAATTTTGTTCAAAACATTTTGACTGGTATTTTGGCCATGAAACATATTGCCACTGAGCTGGTTCCTAAAGATCTCAATTTTGTTCAAAAATAGTATCAAGAGACATGAGGTGATGAGTATGACAAACTAACAGTCTCTGGGATCGTACTTCAAACTAAGTCTAAACCTAAAGAAAATCTAATTGAACGAAATGAAGGCCACACTCTAATTAGCTAATGATAGATGTATGTAGGATTGGATCAAGCAGTCATAGTTCTATTGCACTCCATGGGGCCTTCTTTGAAGGTGACAAAATAAATTTTGATGAATAAATTCAATTTTGTGAGTTTATAAGAATGTTCTAAATTTAAGAAGAAAAAAAATGAAAAATGTGCATTTAAATACCACAGTGAAACCAAAAGAGATAATTTGTTATATCAATCATGGAAGGAGGGTAAGAACAGGGCAGCTTCTGCTGTTATGGAGCACCCATAGGTAGAAGTTTGACTCCTGCTCTGTGTCACTGAAGAAGGAGGACAGTGCTTTCTTGGGAGACCTTTAGGGGGAATTACCACACCTGTGCATATGGTATGGGAGAAAACCCGGACAACTCCCACCAGGTAGTTCGACTAACGATGCAAGACGCTGAACATCACAAACGGCAATGAGTCTGCTCATTTTTTGAAATAGTGTTTATAACAAACTCTCCGTCGGATTGAACCGCCACCCTAATGCTCACCAAAAGCGCATGTTACCACGAGTCAAGCACTGATAATTTGTAATTTTCATATTTGTCAGTAAGATGAGATGAAAGTCTTGATATGTCTTACAGAAGTCCAAATGTCCAGCTTAATGTCCAAATTAATAATTAACTATAAAATATTTTTAATTCATATATGCAACTTTATTCCAGGGCCTTTTCTTCACTACCCATGTATAAAATTCATTTAATTTTGTAAAAGTTCAGTTTTTTTCCTATTCACCACAATTTTTTTTTTTTTTTTTAGATGATTATTTTTCTCCCATGCATAGTTTTGTCAAATTTTGTTGGCAAAAAACATTTTTAAATAATGATTTTATATAATTTTATTTTTATTAAGTTTTCAGGGGGGAAATGTACACAGATTATAGATATGTATAATCCACATCCTAGAATTTTTAAGCAGAAAATTGCAATTATTTAAAGCTCTATAGCTCCATGAATTAATTTAAATTCATAAATGACCAATTTCACTTGTTTACTTATCATTATTCATATTTGTTGCCATTCATTAACATGCAAATAATTACTAGATAACTTTTAGAAAAAGTGAAGTATGTAGTAACATATTGTATATTTTTTAATATTGTGCTTTTTATGACAGGATTCATCACCTCCTACAGCCAATAGTGTATTTTCAGGGTTACATTTACCATTTATTGGCTTTACTTACACAAATGCAAGGTTAGTGATGTTTTTTTTTAAATTTCTATATATTAAAATTTGTATAGTGTTTTAGTAAAATGATGAAAGAAAAACTTTTCTCTTTAGCAAATTATCAGATTTAGGTTTTCTCAAAATGGCCAATTCTGTCTGTGATATGATTGATGGTGTTCCAAGCTCACTATTAGAGCAAAAAGTAGAAGATTTGGAAAAAGAACGAAGTGACCTTGTTAAAAAAGTAAAAGGTAAATAAAATATTTATTCATTATTGGTGTTTTTCAGAAAAATATTTTTCTAAATTTCATTTCGAATTAATAACAGTTTGTGTTTTATTTTCAAGTAGAAATTTATATATATTTACTAATACTTCTATAAAAATTAAAAAACATTTCACCTCATATTTTTCCCAATTTGTACAATTAAACAAACTTCCATTCTAAAATAGTACCAACTTTTATAAAAAGTAAAAAAAATTATGCAACTTTTTTAATAATTAAGAAAGTAACATTCAATCTTATTCAGTAATTTGCAGTAATAATTATGTATTGCTGTTATATATATATATATATATATATTCTTATCAAAAAAAGCTACATTTTAGTGAATTTTTTGCAAATCTCTTTAGATAAATTTTATGTTGGTAGTTAGTGTGAGCTTTTTGTTATAAATTTTCATTATGGTATTGTGTGCAAATTCTTTAGATAAATTTTATGTTGGTAGTTAGTGTGAGCTTTTTGTTATAACTTTTCATTATTATTGTTTTTTTTTTTTTTTTTTTTTAACTTGAGAATAGTGATTTTAAATTCATTTTCAAAATGCTGTAGAGCATTCTGTATTTAAAATGATTATTCAGTATGATAATTCGTAATAAATCATTTCAGCACATGTATGTAGCACATTTTGAATAATCTCTAAATTAATCCCATTTAAATTACTTTAATTAGAAAATTGCTGCATTATTTATTAATTATTAATATTGCAGCTACATTGTAAATATAATTTTATTATGATGTTGATAATCATTTTGATTAGAAGATAGTAATGAATGATGTTTATTTGCCACTTACATTCCTTTCTCCAAGAATTTCTCAGATGCCACTAATAAGTCATATTTAAGATTAACACCACTGTATTTATAAATACTCTTTAAACTTCTTAATTAACAAATAATTTGTATCAATGATTTTTAATTTTATAATACATTTTTTTTTATAAAAAAATAAAAAAAAATTTATAAAAAAAATCAACCTATGAAAAATGTTTTTTAATTGTGTGTTTTTCCTAGAAATGTCTAATAATGTCCAGAAAAGCTTAGTTGATGGTGATAATAGCATTAAAGGTAGTTCTGAAAATGAAGTGAGGAAACTTCAGGATGAAATAAATACTCTGCGTAAAAAATCTCTTGGTATGAAATATTACAAGTTTTATAATTTTTATTTCAAAATATTTAATTATATAATATTTAAGTGCATTCTTCTTCTTCATTTTGCAGATCTAGAAAAGGAATTAAAAAAGCATCAAACTGACCATCGTAGAATTTTAACAGCAAAACAAGATTTAGAATCCAGCCAAGATGAAAAAGCTGCTCAAATAAAAGAATTAGAAAAAGCTTTGAAAATTCTTAAAGTTGAAAAGGATGAATTACATAAAGTAATATTTCATGGAGTTTATTGTATATCTAGATAAATTATCCATACTAATGTTCCGTAAAATAGAATGGAATTTGTTCGAAATTTTAAATAGTAGGCTTTTAATATTTATTAACGTATAATTTTTGGTTTTCTTTGCTATGAACAATAAATTATACAAAACATATTTTAGTCTGATTCAATAACTTTCATTAATGCCCTAAATTTTTTTTTCCAATAACACTTCAATGTAACTCAAGATTTTAAAGCCATGTTAAAAGAGTACTTGAAACTCTGGATTATTTTCAACACTCCATGTATATGCATGTACGCATGCTTCGGTGAATCCTTTTGTTTCTTTAAAACTTCTGATTGATTTGCCAATATGGCGCAGTTGATAATGTGAACAGTAATTATTAAAAATTAAATTAGTTTAGGAATATTGAATATTTGCATCAAATTCATTATAATTATAAGGATTAATGGGAAAACAATTTTGAAATTAATAACATTTAAAAAAAATTTGAATAAAAAATAATTTTATGTTCATTCAATATATGATTAGGCTCTGCAGTAATGAAATTGTTATGTTAAAGAGGGTCTTAGAATTTAAATGAAAATTATATATTCACCGAAACTATTCGATAAATTTTGTCAAATAATAAAATCTTTTTTATTTTTTTTTTGTAACCTCACAAATAATTTGTGTGTGAATTTTTTAAATATGTTGTATATGAATTCTGAACCATTTTAATTGATTGTGCATGATGATATAATTTGAACAGTTTTGTTTTATAAGGTTTGATAGGAGAAAGCTTCAGATAATCATCATATTATTTACTTTAGGAAGTGATTGAATCTCAGGAAAAACTTAAATTGCAATCAAAAGAGCTGAAAGATGCACTGTCACAAAGGAAATCAGCTATGACCGAGTATACAGAGATAAGTGACAAGTAAATATTTTATATTATTCATTAAGCAAATCTTATTGAATTTATAAGATTTTATTTAGTTACTATCCTCTGCTTCCCTTTTAAACTTTTGTACCATTTATTAAATTTACTATTTTATTCAATCTAAGAATATACTCACTGCATTATATTTATGTGTGTTTTCATTGCTGTCCAATTAAATTTATTAAGATTAAATCAAAGCAAAACTTATAATGTTTCTGGGTATTTTCAATATCAATTTTAATTGTCATATTATGCATATTTTTGAAAGTGTTTAATATTTGTTGACTCAGTTAAGCCAGTTTCCATATGTATCACTTCCTCTTTCTTTTTTTTTTATATTCAATTGTCAGCTTCTTTCAGCTAGATTATACAACAGTTCTAATTAATGAAAATGCTGTAGCAGTTTAAATTTAATGCCATGCTCTGTAAACTTATTAATATAGGCCAAAGTTAAACATGAGTTTCAAATGTAATGCATGGAAACTTAATTTAATGAATTAAAATTATCTGTTAGATTTATAACAATCTATACTCTAGTGTTAAACACAATATTTTTCTTTTGTCAAGACTATTAATTTATAAGAGAGTAGTCTTATTATATATATATATATCTTGCTATTATGTTTATTTTCTTTAAAAAAAAAATAAAGAATTACACATTTTTGAAGTCAGAAATTATGTATTTTTCATGACTTTTTCCTGCAATACATAAAAGAAACAACCTCCCTGATTTGAAATGTTTTTTACAGACTTTCAGAAGTAAGAGCTCAGAAACAAAAATTATCTCGGCAATTACGGGATAAAGAAGAAGAACTAGAAAATGCTATGCAGAAAATAGATGCCTTTCGACAAGATATGAGAAAAGCAGACAAGCTCCGAAGAGACGTAAAATAATTTTTTTTTTATTACTTATCATGCATTTTTTTAAAACAATTTCAATTAATAAAAAAATCCTAAATAAGAAAATATTTATAGAATTTTTAATTTAGATAAATTGTTCTTTGTGGCTAAAAAATGATAAAAGTGCTTTCTTGTATAATTTTCCACTGTCGTCTTTTATTAAGTTAAACTAGTTAAATTCTAGAAGTTTCAATATCACATATAAACTAAATATCAACTTTTATGGAATTTGGTATATTGATTTAATGTATTTTTAAAAATAACTCTGCAAGTTTTTTTAATGTGAAATAAATTCAGATCTGAACATTTAAAAAATTAATGCTATTTGAACAATTGCATACAAACCATGCAACAAATTTTCAAAAAAATGTACTATACATATTTAACGTTAAAAATTTACATCATGATAAATTTTGATTTGTAAAGATGGAAAAATTTATTAATTATAAAATAATTTTAATGTTCAAAGGATTGAAGCCTCAATGAAACTGATTCTAAACAATGTTATATATATAAACAAGTTATGTTATTTTTGTTTTATATTTAAAATAGCTTAAAAAATTCACCTTAAATTTTCTCCTGATCGCTTGTAAAAGAACAAAATATAAATAAGGAGAAAATCTGATTTATTGGGATAAGTCTCTGCAATATAATTTTTTATAACCCCTATTAATAGTTTTTACAAATTTAAAATTCATTTACTGGATTGATTAGCAATACATTCAATTAAGTTTTTTACTGCTAAATTTGAGGTTAAAACATTAAACAAAAAAATTGAATTTATTTATTTTTGGAACTGGATGTTATTGTATTCTTAAGAGAACATTAATTGTAAAGAAAAGGGTTCGACCCTATTCTCCCCCATTTTTGTTTCCATGGTGTAGATTTTACACAGCCACACACACACAAATTAAATACCCCTCTCACTGCCTGGGGTGAATTTTTTTAAAATGTTAAAGAATATTTAACAAGGATTTCTGTTAAAAACCTCTTATTAATAGTCAAAAAAGAGAAACTTTCTCGGATTTTTTTATGATCAATCCTATAATTTGCTTGCAAATTTATTTTTTTCCCCAACTCCTCCAAACCCAGTGTTGCTTGGATTCAGAAAATAAAAAACTTTTTAGATTCATGTTTGTTCAAGGTAGCATCTTCACTGTCATCAGTCATTCTCGACCTATTAGATTCATTCTGATATCAGTCAACAAATTGGCATAAAACTTACTTGGGTGATTTCTTAACAAATGTTTATCCTATTTTGTAAATTTTTTTCTGTTAATCTAGGCTTTTATTAGAAGTATCCCTGTTGATTTGTTGAAATTTGGATGTAAATTGAGGTTGTGCGTCGGCAAATGCACACACACAAATTTTGAGAAATATATATTGCATATTGGAATACTTGAAACTTTCAAATGAATTTTTAAAAATTTCAGCAACTTTTGATCTTTATATTTGTTAGAAAGATGAATTATTTATTAATTTGGCTTTCTATAAAAGGTTTCAGTTATTGTGTGGGATTTTGTTTCAGAAATTTTTTTTATATTTTGCATACATCATCATCATATATATGAGACATATTAGATTTTGTTTTCTTTTGTAAAAGCTCTTTCAATCATGTACAGCTTTCAATTATTTTTTCATGTTTAAAAGATTATCTCTTGTTTCACATAAAAGTTATCTTCTACAATATTTAGGAAAAGAAAATAGTACATGACAGTGTTGACAAATTAATTTTACGTGAATATTTATTATTTTTTTTACATGATGCGCAGATTATAAACTGGAAATTACAGTATTTTATTTAAGTTGAAATAACCAAACATGGGTTATTGATCCTGAGGTTGTTTTTTTTACAGCTCGAAATCAGACTTGAAGACCACAAATCTGATCTATTAAAGGAGCAGAGATTGAGGGAGAGATCAGAAGAAAATGTACGTCGTCTTGAATCAGAAGTGGAAGCACTAAAGCGAAGAAATGTTGGTAGAGCATTTTCTCCAGAACAATCTGATAACACCCAAGAATTGAACAGGTATTATAAATTATATCAACTGTGTTATCGAAATTATTGATAAGAATATGTTTTTAATTTTTGAAAGTTGAATATAGAATGTTCTGAATTTTTATGTTTTTTGTTCCATAGATTGAAAATGGAACTGGACAATTTAACTACTCAGCATAAAGAAACTATTGCTCAGTTACAGCTTAGACATAAAACTGAAATAACTGCTTTGAATGAACAATTGCAGGAAGCTGAAATTTCCAAGTCCAAAGCTGAAAAAGAAGTATACTAAGCATATGTATATGCATTTAAATTAATGATAAAATTTATAACTGTAAATATTTCCATTTTTTTAATCTCATTTTTATAATTTTGATTTCAATGAAGTGATGAACTTTACCTGGTTTGTCTTGTGATGCAAATTCTTTAATTGTATAAAAAATATTATTAAAAAATTCCTCTGTTGTTTCTTTGGTTAAAAAATTAGTTTTTGATTTGAAGCATTAATTTTCAACTATTTCTGTTTTTTGTCTTTTTAAATAAGCATTAATATTCTCAAAATTATTGAAAGATATTTTTTTTAAGAAATGAAAATTTTTATTCCTTTCTGCAATTTCTTCATTTAGAATGCTTTTTTTTTATAGGTCGCCTTTTTTAAAGACAAAGTGGAGCAAGTTCGATTTGAAATGTATGTTTCTGTCTTTAAAATTTCTTATCTTTTTATAATTTAATTACTGCAAAGGTTGATCATCTAAAATTTTTTCTTTTATGTTTTACATATGTTTTCAATAGTTATCAAATAACTATCATATAATTTCTATGTCAAATTAAAGCAGGATAAATTTTCTTAAATTTGTGTTTGCCTACTTATTATCATTACCAAGTATTACACACACACAAAAAAAAGACTTGTGAAATAATTGTTTTAGCAGTTTTTATTAAAATGTGATGCATGTTTTATATACATGTATTTTAAATATATTTATATTGAGCACAATTTGTAAGTTACATATATATAAAATTGTACGTGGAATTTGGCATTACTTGAACCTAAGAATATATTAAGTTAGAGAAACTTCTTTTTTGGTGTGTTTATTGTATTGCAAGATGTACAGCAAGGATGGTTGTTCATTGAGTTTGGTGTTTGATTTTAGGTTCAGTATTTGATTGATCTTTATATACACATCATTCTGTGTGTTAAAAAGAAGTAACGATTAAATTTTTGTTGCATATGCATGCAAAAGTAATTGTGAATTTAGGTTAATATTGGTTATAGTTATTCAAAGCATAAATTAAAAGTTTTTCCATTTTGCAGTTCATCAGAGCACCAAGAACTGTTGAAAGAAATTAAACATGTGCATGAACGAGATAAAGCAATTTTGCAAGATGAACTGAAGAAAATGAGTTTAGATATTGAAAAGGTAATTTTGTGCTTATCTTTTTAATTAAATTATGTTTAATTGTCTTAGATTGTTTAATTATTAATTTTTTTTTTTACGTGAAGTCATTTTTTATTTATTGGCAGTATATCTGCTTATCTCTTATTATATTTATTATATATTTAGTAAAGTATTTATTTATATTCGTAGTAAGTATTATTTTATATTTGAGGCATCAGTTATTTTGATTGCTCAATACAAAATAAATTTAAAGAATCAGAATCTTACTGTTAGTTTATAATTCTGCCTTTTTTCCTGTTGAAATGAAAGTTATTAGACAGTAAGAAGTAGTAATGGTTTTAATTTCTGTAAATACAAATTAATTCTCATCAAAAATTTACTCGGCTGTCTCAGTACATCCTTATACTTCAAATGCTAATTTTTTAAGTCTACCATTAAAATAACTTTTAAACTGCTGAAATTATCACCCAATATAAATTTTAAAAAAATTATTATTAATTATTTTAATAAATAATAATGCATTATAATCAGATTATGAATCAATATTTTTAGTATATGAAAACTTTGAATAAAGTTGAAGATGAAAAAAGACGCCTGGAAAATGATTTTATGCTGATAAAGGACAAAAAAGATTCCATTAATCAATGGGAAGCTCAAATCAGTGAAATCATTCAATGGTAAGCTTTAAGTCTATAAATTAAAAGTATGTAATTTAATTTTTGGCTAAATGAAAACGCTACTGACTTTGAAGCGTTTAAAAAATTGAGGTTGCTCTTAAAAAATAATCTCTAATTAATTAATTTTTCTTAAGATATCAATATGATAAGGCTGATAAAATTTCATTCAATTAAAATAGCATTAAATTTGATTTTAACAAATATAAACAAACAGATTTTATCATCCGTATTTTGCAGATTATTTTGTAAATATTGTCAAAAGATTTAAGTGAACACTTACAAAACCTCACAATATATTTTCCTTAACTATTCTAGATTTTTAATTGTAATAGAAGAGTTTATTTACTGTGCACAATTAATTCTTTTAAATTTAAATAATTATTATTTAGTAACATTTGTGTTTGAATGTGCAATCTTGGTTTACAGAGTAATTTTGCTTTTATGTTCATAAATTATGAATCATTTGTAAAGCTTAGCATTATTTATGTGCTTAAGGAAGAAAAATATATGTCATAAATATCATAATTTTAAATTTCTGAAATTCTTCTCATGCAAGTTAAATACAAACATTGGGCAGTGATCTTTCATTGGTAACACAGAAAAGCAACACAACCTTTCTATTAATTTAGCATTTAAATGTATTAATTGTTATTATTGTATAAGTTGAACACCTCATTAGCATATGATGAACCATCCAAATTGCATGTATTTTATTTTTTTATGCATTTATGCTCATTGGAAAAGTACCAAGAAGTTTTTGCACTTTAAAGGATTTATAAAGTTCTCAAACTAAGAGATAGTCTATCAAACACAAGAACCAAAGCAATCAGTGAAATTCAAGAAGAATGTGGCAATTAAAACAGTACAGTAACCTCTTTTTAATCCACCACATCCAAAATCGCATCCATGCTGAATTAGCGAGCATCAATATAGTTTTAAGGTTGATGTCTAAGATAATGCACTTGAGATAAAAATGTAAATGATTAAAACATAGTCATATTTAATGTGTTTTATGCATATTCTATTGAAGATATAAATATCTGATGAATGCGAGTAAGCATTGTGTTGCGCACTAGCGATCCAGGTGAATGAACGCTACATCGATGCAAAATCAAAGGCTCAATCATTGCTGGATTATAAAATGTGCAAAACCATTGAATGCCAGATTAAAGAGGGGTTACTGTAGTTATAAATAATTCATGGCAGAAGGAGGTGCATACAATATTAGATGGTGTTGTAATAGCCACAAATATTGAAACATATGTAATTGTATTAAATTGTTTGTGTAAAAACAAAAATTCTCATATTGCTAAACTGGACGAAATGATGCAAAAACAAAGAAAAACAGCCTAGATTGGTCAATAGATTGACTCTTATCTATCTGTGTGATAACTCTAGACCACACACTGTCTGAATGAATGTGGCAAAATTACAGGAATTGCGGTAGGAATTTCATCATTCTTCATACTCAAGAAAGAGACCTAGACTCCAAGACCTAGCCTCCACTGTTGATGTTGATAAAATTTTGAATCCTCCGATGTTGATAAAAGTTTTTGTGTAACAACTAATAACATACAAGTTAACAGATATAAATGAAAATGAGTGTATAATTTTTATGTATTTCTGAGAAACAAAAAACATTTTTCCTAGTGAATAAAATTTAATTAATTTCTTTGTTCATAATTGCATGGATTTAGTAACTATACATATTTTCTGTAGATTCTGTTTTTATAAAAACTGTAAATGGCTTATGTATGTCTTAATAGGGTTAGTGATGAGAAAGATGCCAGAGGTTATCTCCAGGCATTAGCTACGAAGATGACTGAAGAATTAGATGCTTTGAAAATGACTGGTGTTCCTCCTACCTCTACAGTTGTATGTATTTTATTTTTTCATAAGTATTAATAATCAAGCTTATTTTTTTCGTATTATCTGAGACATGATTTTTAATGCAAATTAAGTTTCTTCAGGAGATTTAAGTTTCTTCATTTTGTTTCTTCAGGAGAAGAACTGGAGAAATAGGAGATCCCAGAAGCTAGATAAAATGGAATTGCTAAATCTTCAGTCCAGTCTTCAAAGTGAAATTCAAGCCAAACAGGCAATAAGTCAAGAGCTTAGTAAAGTCAGAGCAGAATTAGTTGCTGAACAAAAGTATGGATTAATGATTTGGGGTTTTATATATTTTTAAGCATCTTTCATTGTGATAAATAATTTTCTAGCAGTAATATTATCCTGTAGTAAGGCTATATCTCCCCAAGTATTAAGTGCACTTTGTTTTGAATGTTTTTTTTTTCCCCTTATCATATTGTTAAAGTAAGTTTGCTTAGTGCCATGGAAAAAAGCCAAGAGAAGAGAATTCAGCAAAATAACATCATTTGGAGGGAGTATTAAAAATTTCAATTAAAGGACAATCATTAAGATGATTTAGCATGAGGCAGGAATTGCTGGTGAAATAGAAGTAATGAATTTTATAGGAAGACATAATTGGTGCTTTGGGCTCATGAAATAAAAGGAATTAAGCATGGTTATGTGCCAGATTGGATCAAAAACATTGTGTGAAAGCTTTTGAATTTTTTTGTTTTATCATTCAATATTGGAAGACATAACAACTTTAGTTGGAACTAATTACAAATATTGGCAAAGGCCCCCTCCCCCAATTTGATGTAACAAGTAACAACATTTGATAGTGACGATTGTACCTATGAATACAAAGGAGCCAGAAAAGAGCCTTTATACAGTTAGAGCAACTGTTAAACTTCTCTTTCTTCAAAACAACTTCTCCTTTTAGAGCCAAGCTGTCTGCTGTGCTGATTTTCAAATGCAAAACAATACCAAATGAAGTCATTCCTCAAAGAGTGATTTTCTATATTCATTGCAGAAGTTGGATGAATCAGAATGGTCATTTTAGATGTCCCTATTGGTGCTTCATCAGTTTATAGTACACATAACAGAAACACAAAATTGCTGCAAAAAATAAAGCAAAACTTGATGTCAACATTACCAAACCCTTCCAAGAAGCTGCCATGAGATGCAAATGAAAATGACGGATAAAATCTTTTGGGTGCAATTGGACATCAATAAGAAATGTGATGAAACCAACTATAAGAGAAGTACCTGGGTGAAAAGATCGTGGGTTAATGTGAAGATAGAAATCATTATTAAGTTTATTCAAATGCCACAGATGGAACTGAGGATTAGACTTTATATGAATACTTGGAAGACATGGGGGAATTTTTTCTTTTGCCATATTTACCAAGCATTATTGTTTGAATCCGACTAATTTTAAGTATTCACAAATTAAAACTTTTATGAATTATTATTTTAAAAATCAACATTGCAATTTACTTATTGAATATCTATTTTATCATTTATGTTAATTACATTTTAAAACTTTTTTCCTAATTTAAATGCAAAATAAAACACAAAATATCCACATTAATCTAATACATTCAATCTCACTTTATAATACTTTTTCAGATTAGTTCTTTATACTTGCTTTGTTTTATTGAAAAAATTATGGAATCTTTTGGAATGAAATTATTTTTTGATATATAAAATTTAATAGTTTGTCTATAGATAGCATTGAATGGAACATCTGGTTTAATGGCAAAAATAATCAAATCAATTTCTTGTGAAGAGTGCTAGTCAGATATATGTGGTACAAAGCTGTTTTAAAACAAAAAAATTAATACTTTGTGTGAAATTGATTGGGGATCTAGTTTTTCTTTTGATATTGTGTAATCATTAAATACCAAAATTCTTTTTATTACATTTTATAATCTCTCCTAAATGTCGTTTATGCTCATTTTGAATCGATTCAACTTGGCTGCTTCCTAATTTTCTATGTTAGCAGCAGTTGGACTACAGATTCTTAGTTTTATTTAAAATTATTGATTTGATAGTTAAATTGCATTTTTAATCTTTTACGTGTAAGTATTTTTTATTTTGGGTAACATAAATGTAGATCAGGAGTCTTGATTACACAAACGTCCTTAAAAAGATTTCCAAATTTAAATTTTGTTTCTTTTAATGTTCTATATCATGCTAATACACTATAATAGTGTATTATGGTAAAATTGTTTGAAAATTTTGGAGTTCCATGGACTGAATACTGAGGAATGCTGTATATAACTATGAGAAATTTTACATGCAATTTATTATTTTGAGTCCCGTTCCATTTCATAAATTTCGGTGCTCATTTTTTCAAGACATTAAATGAATGCATTGAGTTTCATTTCAATTTACCTTCTGATTGTTTAATTAAAAATGTTTTTTTCACAGAGAACATAAAGATTGTCTACAAAGGATTGATCTTTTAAAACGAGACATTGCCAAAAAGGATGCTCAAATAAAAGAATTACAGCATAAAATTGAATCTGGTGATAGCTGTGAGTCCATATATTTTCTATTTTTTATATGCATGTTTTATTAATGCAAATAACATTAAAAATCATTAAAATCAAAAAATTCTTATTAGAAAATAAGACTTTTTCTAACAAATTTATATTCAAACTTGCCTTGTGTCTCAATTTTATTTTCTAATCAATCTTAACAGCTAATGTAAAACATTGTAACTTAATGCAGTATGATTCCACTATAATGAAGCCATGTAGATACATCTGTTATACCTGCATTTTTAAAGTAATAAGATTAACAAAAAAAAAAAATGTTGAGTTAATATTGTAAGATAATAAAATATTTTAGAATTTCCAATTAAAAATAAAAAATTTGAAATGATAAAATAAAAATAGTAATACCGAGTACCTATTATGCACATGTTTTTGTGGGTGGATTTCATTTTTGCATTGTTTATAGAAATTTAAATTACATTTGTTATACATTTTTTAAGCCCTTACAATTTAAATACAAATACAATATCTTCTCTTTGATCTGGCATTCTATCGTTTGCCACCTTCTATTATCTACACTGATCATACTTCCACATCACCCTCTGCTTTTATATGGATTCAAGTGTTTGTTGTCTGTCAGGTGGCAACACAATGCTTGTCATGTGTGTGTTAGTTTGCATTCATCAGATATTTAAATCGTCCTATATGGGTTCAGAATGTGCTTAAATATGTGCAAATTAAACGTTTACATTTCATCTAGAGTTCAGCCCGATAATGTAGATTTCCCAAGATATATCCCTGTTAATACTACATTGATGCTCAATAATCCATCACAATTGCTAGTCCAACATGGCCATGGTTCCAAATGTGCTGGATTAAAAATAGGTTACTATAATAATTATATATTGTAGTAAAATTTATTTGGATTGAATATATTTTGTATTGTATTTGTTTATTAGAATGCATTACTACAGTTTTGCAACTTATCTGAATATAAATAAATTAATGTTTAATATCTTTTAATTATTTGCAATGGTAGAAAGTTATTTTTGGTTGGGTAGTTTTAATATTTTTTGTATTAATTTACAATTTAATTTTGTGCTAATATAACAAATATAATGAAGAGGCTGACAATCACCTTGTTTCAGATATGCTGTTTCTGTATTCATAATAAAAATAATTTTTTTATATCTGATGCCAATTCTTTTGTCTTCCAATACATATTTCTATTTGAATTATAACCATATCTGTGTAACTTTGAACCACATTATCACAGCATCATATTGCACTTGCTTTATACTGCATTAAAATTCTTATTTTCTGAATGACGGTCTCGTTTATAATTTTTTGTTATGTATCTCAAAGTTGCTGCTATTATTTGACTAATTTGTATTGCATTAACATTATTGAGTTTCTATAATTATAGGCTTAGTAGTAAACTTTGTGTTTTAACAAATAATGTCAATTATATTTCCCTTCTTTACATATAACAGAATTTTTAGTTAAAATGATATTTGATTATAATATTCTTTTGAATACATGTATTTCCTTTATACCTATTTTTGCTGTTTTTGCATATATGTCTATTGAAATGCGATTTTTTTTTTTTTTTTTTCCCCCAACATGACTTTTAACACTTATTCCTTCTTTTTTTCTCTTTGCTGTATTTAATTTTCTGTTCCTTTCTTATTAACTTAGCTGCTGATGTTGCAGAGATTCAGTGTCAAAATGGTAATAATTTACTAATCTTATAAAAATTAAAAATTTTTACTCTTCATTTAAAATTGAATAATAATTGACTAACAAGCTATTTTTATAGTTTTTTTATTGCATGTTTGTTTGTTTCAAAGTAATACAACTAAAACTAATTTCCGTTTTATTTCTTGAAGCTTTTTATAATTTGTGTCCTAATACTTGAAATAATAATTTATTCATATTTAATAATGAATTGCAAAAACAATGAAATTCTAATTTAAAAACCCATATTTTTTCTAGCAGTTGATATATTATTACATTATTTAGAAATGCTATAGATATGTATGAAAAAAATTGCATAACTCTTAAAAGAAAATTTTTTGAAAAATTGGATTCTAACATATTTTATACATCTAATAAAATAGTTTGTAGTTTATTTCTCATTTAAAACTTATCAATGCTAAGTAATATTAAAATACACATAGTGTAAAAAGTATTTAAAATTGTTAAATAAACACAAAAAAAATCTATTCATCATATTATATTTTGGCGCCTTCAAAGTAGGACCCATCGAGTACAATACAACTACGGCAACTATACACTTGATCCAATCCTCCATAGATTTCTGATGGCCTAATTGGTTGAGGCCTGATCTTCAGTTCCTTCAGCAAAATTTCTTTTATGGCCTCAATTGAGTCAAAATGCTATCCTCGAATTGGTAATTTTTAACTTTGAAACATGAAAAAGTGGTATGGGGCCATTTCAGATTAATGGGGAACATGGTTGATGGCATTTGCTAAGGTTTTGCTTAAAAACTTATGCACAATGATAAACTCTTTCATGTCTCCAGTAGTAACCTGCTTTCAATGTTTTTTGAACAGAATTTAACATGCAGTGACTTCTTCTATGCCTAAATTATCAGTTAGAATATTTTTAATGGTATTAAAAGATACATTCACTTCTCAATCCAACTCTCCAAGGCTTGTATGACGATTTATGACCACTGATTTCTTTATTTTATCAATGTTTTCATTGATCATGGCAGTTGAAGGTGGACTTGAACGAGGCAATTAAATTTTTCAAGCTTTGATAGCTTTATACTATTCAAATGCTTGTAATTTTTACCCGCTGGATTCGCCATAGGTCTTCTGTTACATTTTTAGCAATTCAACACAAAATTTTGCTTAAAGCCCATTTAAGGCAACCTCATTTTTCAATTAATTTTTTCATTAAAAAAATCGCAAAGCACTCAATGTTTGATTAAAAAAAATAGCTGCTGTTAACACACTGAGTAATAAATTGATTTTAAATTCCACATGGTAATCAGTACAGTGCTACAAATTGACAAAAAAAAAATTTACTGTTATGTTTTAAATTATAAATTCTGAATATTTTTTTACATAAAATGTATCTGTGATTATAATGTAATTTTTTGTCTGGCACATTTGATTTTTAAATGTTAAAAGAATAATGACAATTATCAGATTTTATCAATTAATATTTCTTCTTATACTTTTCTTTTCTTTTTATTGCTTCAGGGGATACTGATCAGAAACTTTTAATTGATGGTAATATGCCTATATTTTCCACTACACCTTTATAACTGAAATACTTGATGTAGTTAAAATGTTTATAATTACTTTGATTAACAATAGTAAATGCATCATATTAATTTCTTTATATTGTGGGAAAAAATGTCTAAAATATTTTTCCTTGTTTTCTTTCTAGTCCTCGACAGACCATCTTCAAGAATGTCATTTTTAGACGAATTCTTGAAAAATACTTCCCAGCAAATAACACACAGCGATAGTGGGGAATCTGCAGGAGCAGGTGATGAAGCTGATGTAGAGGATAATCAGCCAGCTTCAGGTGGAAGTAGCAAATCTACAGCTTCAGAAGCAAGTGCTGTAAGTAAATTTAAGTATTTCTATCAACTAGAGGTTGGGAGTTGAGTATTTTTAAAGGATTCAGTTTAAAAATCTGATTCTTTTATTAAAAAAAAAAATGTTGTAATCTATGTAGAATTAAAATGTTAAGGGGCCAATTCAATTGTATTCTTAATAAGTACAATAATAATACAATGAGTAGCACAGACATTTACGAGTTTAGTAGCATACCAAGAAATTGTTTAGAGACTTTTCTCAGCACTGAGATCCATCTTGGATCAATAATGAGTGAAGATTTTCTAGCATTTATTCTATTAAGAAAAAATAAGATTTAATGTATTACAAATAGCTATATTTGTGATTAAAATGTACCATTTTGCTTATATATAGCTATTCTATAATAATTTGGTACTATTATTTTTATAGGCTATATGCATTTGTTGTAAGTAAATTTAGATTACAAGGTTATCTTTTAAGTGAGTGCCTGTATTTTTAAGTTATTCTGATGAAAAATATGCATTTTAATTTAATAAAGTTATATAGCACATTATCAGTAGTGAAAAGTTGGAAGTATGCATATTGAATTGTATTATGCAATTGTTATAAGGGTATGAAAAGGAATTTCTTTTGTTTATTACATGGATAAAGCATGTGAACTTATTTTTAAAAAAGTGTATTTAATATATTTTTACTGTTGAAACAGTCCTGTGGATTGTCAATGTATTAAATTAGTATTCTTGTATTTTACTATTCTTTCTGCAATTTTTAAAATCAGATTTTTTTATTAATAGAAGTGAAAATTTAGGAAGCATCATATAACATAGTTTCCTTCTGAATTATTTTCCAAATTCGGCAATTTTTATGGAATACTTTGTATAATTTTGTAGGCTAGGTATATCTAATTAAAAATTTTTAAAAAATTAATAAATATAAGATAATTTTTTTCATATTGTTAATTATTAATAATAGTTATAAAAATGGTAAATATAATCCAACTAAATCACTTGGAAAATTGGCAAGCTGCAAAGTCAGATGAATGCAAAAAGAGTGGCATCTTAGGACAGAAAATGCTACTTAAAAAGGATAAGAAGAATTTTAATTTTTAATAATTAAAATTTTAGATAGCACAGTATTTAAAATAAAGCTAGATGATGAATGTTTCATTAATAATAAAACAAGGTTTTCAATGCATTCTATACTTAAGAGTTACATGAAATGTTGTCCCATAAAACCATATATAATCAAATTTACCTTGTTTCTACAGCCGTAATTTTGATTTTTAAAAATATTATTCGATCTTTTCAGTAGATGCTTTTTAAATATATGAGTTGAAAATGTGTCATTTGATCTGATTTGCAAATGTAATAGTAAAAAAATAGATTTAAATACAATAGATTCCTTTGATAATTCAAAAAATTATGTGTATTGCATTAAATATAAATAATTTTAAAAGCTTCTTAGTATTCTAAATTTCTGTGATTTATCAAAGTTAATTTTTTCAAATCTCAAAAATTTTTTAATTGATAATTTAATGTCATTCCACTTTCATAATTTGACTTTTCATCTTTAAAAAAAAAAAAGAGTTTCAGCAATGATCTGAATTACTATAATATTTATTTTTATTTTACACAATGGGGAACTCTGATAGAAAAAAGTTATTATAATTGTAATATTGTAAACTGAAATGATAGCTATACTTGTAAAATACTTTGTACTATCACATAAATAAGTTCTAACTGTAGATATATCAATTGCATATTAAGAGATTAATACCCAAATAAAAAAAAAATTCATTGTACACTGAGGGTAATTTATGAATAATATTCAAATAGCACTGAACAATATTTAAATGATACTTAAAAATAGTTTGGATTTGTTTAATACAGTGACAAGTGATCAACAATATCTTTAAAAAATTTATTATTTTCATTTTAGGACAACTTTTCATTCTCGCCTATTGTAGATTCAAGGCCTACTATAAGTTTACTGACTCCAAAGGTATTACTTTTTCAGTTCTTTCTATTTACTATTTCTCACTTTCAATTCAGTTTATTTCTCATAAAATATATGGGTATTGTTTTGGGGAGAATGGCTCAGCTATGTTCTGAACCACTTTCAACATTTCTTATTTGTTTATTTTTGTTTTTAAATTTCTTTCTCATATTCTTGTTGGTTTATTTAAATTACTTTCATGGGTTTTATATATATATATATATATATATATATATATATATATATATATATATGTATATAAAATTGTTTAGAAATTCTATAGTTTTAATTTAATTTTTCTTTTTTTTTCAGTTTTGAACAAAAACTGATGAATATAATTTATTGCTTGAATATGATTTATTGTTACTTGATATTTCTTTGTTTAAAATTATGTGTTTTGTTCTTGCATTAAACTCTAAAGGGTTCTTGCATTAAATTTTAATATATAGATCCAGCAGATTACAATTTTTTGTATATTTTTTTTATTTTATTTAATACTGTGTAAAATTTTAAAATGTTTTAGAATATTTATTTTATTTAAAATAAATTAACACAAATAATATGTGGTAATTTAAATGAACATTTGATAATAATTTGTTTTTAGCATTTATTAATGAAAAACAATTGTTTAAATTTGATAAATTTTAAATTAACATCGAACTGTACATCATAAAATCTCAAAAGCACAGTTAAATGAATAGATAATTAAAAGGCATTTAAAAAAAATATATGATCAAGCACAATAAAAAACATCATATCAAATAATAAAGAAATAAATCATGTCTATTACTATTAGTATGAATTGCTGCCTTTACAACATAGGACTTTAAACATGTTGAAAGAGATATATGGCTAAATTTAATAGCAAATTTGCAGCAATGCATTTTTAGAAATTACATTATGTTGAGAAATGTTTCTTTAAAAAACGAATTAAATAATTATAAAATTGTAGTTTTTGAGCAAAAGACTTAGCTTTAGTTACATATTGGCTTTTTAAAATATAATTAATAATATTGTTTCTGTAATTATTCATTTTTTTCTCTTTGATAATTTGAAATAATTATCTTTATTAATTTGTTTTTAAAATGTTTATATCTATTTTGTTTATCTTGTAGCCTAAAGCACATCAATTCTTAATCAGATCATTTCCTTCACCCATCAAATGTAATCATTGTACTTCACTCATGATTGGTTTATGTAGACAAGGTGTTGTTTGTGAAGGTAAGTGTTTTGCATTTTCTACACAGTAAAATTCTTATTGTTTTTTAAGAGAATTAAGCGTTGTTTATATAATTCACATTGTTCTATTTGAAATGAAAAGGATTAAATGTAATTATACTCATTGCACTTTTTGCCAAATTAATGAAATTTAATTGTAATTACAATATTTAATTGATATGTTATTATTTCTAATATAATAAATGTTAATATATACAATCAGCATTATTGACAATAAATGAAATTGATAAGCAATTTTAACAGCAGATAAGAAAACTGTAATAATACATATCTATTAAAACCAGTTTGTCGAGGAATTAAATGTATGGCTAAATCTGTGTCTTAACTGATATAATTTCTTTCTTTAATTCATGAATTGTGATGCAGATTGTAAGTTACTGTGTGCAATTTTTGAAAATTTCATAAAAATCAATTTTTGAAAATTGTTTGAGAAAAAAACGTTAATGTTTTGATCAGCAGGAAATTATGATGCATATCATCAGAAAAATATCTTTTTTTTTTTTTAACCATTGCTCTAGTAGTTGAATTCTTTCTCTATTTTAAATTTAGAACTATTTTTTGCATGATTATGCCATCAAAAATATTTATTAACATTCTGTTAGTTTTATGCCATGAAAGGTTGTTTTTTTCCAGGCTGAAAGTCTTGTTTATGGATTAAGGACAGGAAATTACAGTGTTTATTAGTTAAAGATTTTTTCCCCCACTAAGTTGATAATTAGTTTAATTAAGATGCTTGAAGGATCTATTGAGATAGTTATACTCTATTTCTTAAATATATTGTAATTTATAAATTTTTATAAACTCAGTAGTTATCTCTCTCTCTCAGTAGTTATATCATGTTGCATAGAAATTAAAATTTTAAACTTATATATATACATATATATATATGTGTGTATATATATATATATATAGATATATATATATATATATTCCTGTTAAATTGCTTTTTAAATATACTTTTGTTCTTTTAGTGTGTGGTTTTGCTTGTCATGTTACATGTCAAGAAAAAGTTCCAGCTGTATGTCCTGTACCACCTGATCAAAGTAAGATTTGCTAGTCATTCCATGCTCTTAATTTTGATTTACTTATTTGTCTGTTGAAAGTACTTGGCAATTTAAAATGTGTGTGTTTAATAAAACTAATTGTGGTGTCATTTTGATTACAAAGACTGAAAATTTTAAGTAAAACAGATAAATGTGATTTGAGCACCATAATAAGAATAATTTTTTTCATGATTAAGGACCACAATTGTAGAAACCTCCAGAAAAATGGGTATTTTGAATGAATCATTACTTAAATAAAAGAAAAATCTTAAAAAGTTTCTGCTGCTGGAAAGATATGCAAATAAAAGTAAAATATCTAATACAAAATTTTAATATAACAGAAAAATTAATTAGATATCTAATGTAAAAAAAGGTATGAAATAATTTATTCAAAAAAAAATATATGGTAGAAAATTGGTAGAATGTGATAGAAATGTAATCAGGGAAAGAATTTTTTTAGTTTAAAAGGTAACTATTCAAATACAACAAAAATTCTCAATAAAGGCTGTAATAGAAGAACTTGCATACCTGAGTATGAAAAAGAAATCACCCCAGAAAATTATAGTTAAATGTATATGTATACCTATATTCATATAGCAATTCAAATAGATTTCAAAACATTTGTGTGTAAATCAGAATATTCTGAGGAAACGATTTTTTTTATCTTGTAAACATCAACAGAAAAATTAGACTGAACAAAAAAAAAAAAAAAAAAAAAAAAACTTATCGATCAGATGTGCTATGGAACACTAATTTGAAGTAAAGAAAAACAAAATACTCATATGTAGTAGTGATGAAAAAAATATATTTGAAGAAAATTTTCATGTGATACATTGGCGAAGATTTTGTACCTGAATATATAACAACGATTGTGAAGCACCCATTTAGTGTTGTACTGGGATGATGTGTGACAGCTACAAGCCCAGGAAAAAGTATGAGTACTTTAAAGGGTGAAAAGGAAGTTTAAAAATTTAAAATAAATTAAAATAGAGGGAAATGCATCAATAATGTACTAATCAAACTTGGTTGACAGTTGACTCTGTCATGATGAAGCTCTCGTATGAAAATTTAATAGGATTCTGTTCTTTGTCATGTTTCTCAGTGCAAATATTTGTTTTAAACGAATGTTATTGTATTGTTATATTGGCCAGATAATCATCCCATTGAAATTCTTTGGAATCTGTTTTTTGGGAACATTGATGGAATCTGTGCATATATCTTGCCTGAATGTAAATTGTATTGTATCATGTTCCTAATTGAATTGACTTATAATGATATGTAATATATTAGCACTTCATGGAATACCTGTATTATTTTTTAACTAAAAGTTAATAAAAAAAATATTTTTAATAACTTAAGTTAAAATAAATTAAGTAGGTATTTTTTAGAATCGTTTTGAAATTTATCACAATTTCACATGCATAAATATGTGCTATATTATCAAGTTATCTTTTGATATTATTATACTATATTATATGCATATAAACATACTTTTTTTTTTTTTTTTTCCTTCTTTTTTTAGTTAAAAGGCCTGTTGGTATTGATCCAACTCGAGGAATTGGTACAGCTTATGAAGGCTATGTTAAGGTGAGACTATACTTGAGTTTAAATATATTTGCTTCATTATATGTTCTATTTAAACATCTTTTTCACTTGAAGTGAATTCTGTGAAGAATTTAAACCATTTTGTAGGTTCCAAAACCTGGTGGTGTTAAGAAAGGCTGGATGCGACAGTTTGTTGTTGTATGTGATTTCAAACTATTTCTGTATGACTTGGCTCAAGATAAAAGTACACAACCCAATACTTGGATATCTCAGGTTTTGGATATGAGGTAAGGTTTGTTATGTGCAAGACATTCTCATAGTTGTGTATATAAATTAAAGAAAATGGTGCATTTATTAAATTAATAATTTTCCAGAGATGAAGAATTTTCTGTTAGTTCTGTTTTGGAATCTGATGTTATCCATGCCAATAAAAAGGATATTCCGTGCATATTCAGAGTAAGATAAGATTCTTATTTTATTTTTTTATAATTTTATAAATTTGTATTATTATAAAAAGATGTGATATTTTTTTATATTTATGATGATTTAGAATATTTTTGCAGTGTGAATATTAATTCTATACATTAGATAAATTCATATTTGTATAATGTTGTATATAAATGTACTGTATTTAATGTTTATTCTTTTTCAGTTATATTTATGTTTTTAAGTTGTATTGTGCCAACTTTATTCTCCTAATTGGAAAATAATCTTCAAATTTTATGCTTCAAAAGATTGATTATGCTCTTTTTTTTTTTTTCTAAAGTACCTTATAAAGTTTTTTACTTAAAAGTATCTTAACATAGTTTGGCTCTTTCTTTTAAGCATTACTAATTCTAATCAAGTATACAAGATTATGAAGTTTTAAATTTACAAATATCATTTATAATAACATAACAAAGTGTTCACTGAGGCATGTTTTCCCCCCCCTTAAATATTAATTTGGTTATTCATACAATTCAGTTAAAAAAATATTGGTAAAAACTGGTTGTGACTAATCATAAATCAAAATAATTATTTTGAAAATAAAAGTTACAATGATAAGTACATAGCAAATATATCAAGTGAAAATGCAATAATTATATAATTTTATAATAAAGTTAATTATTTTTGCAATAATTTTCTTTTTCAATTTCTACTTATTTCAGGTTACTACTTCTATGTTGAATCCTCCTGGCATGAAGAATCACACACTTATGCTGGTTGAAAAAGAAAGCGAGAAAAGCAAGTGGGTTGACGCACTAAATGAGCTTCATCGAATTCTTCGTAGAAACAAATTGTCATCAAAATCAGTAAGTAGTTGCAGATTATATTTTTTTAAAAGTTAATTTCATTCTTCTTCACTTTTTAACAATCATATCTTTTTTTAAAAAAAATATATATACATGTTTAAAAATAGTGAATGATGTATTTTACAAAAAATATAATATCATGTGTTATACAGATAAATTGGCATTAGTTATATGTAAATAAGCTTGGTAATTCTTATGTTTGCAATATTTCTTATAGCAATCCTAACAATCAGTGGTTTTTAAATAATATTTAACAAAGCAATAAATAGAAAAATTTATGCAATTCTCTCTATTATTTATTTACATTACAACTATCAAAAAATTTTGTAAAATTTAAGAAATATATTTTTATACATATTGTGCTTCTATTTCTAAACCCTCTTAGCTACAAGTAGTATTTTTGATTGAATATAAAACTATTAATTAAATTATTTTAAATCTTTTGTAGATCACAAATAAATTTAAAGTTTGAATAATCCACCATAATTAATATCACCCTTTTTTGATGTCATGAAGCAGCCATCCTTCCAAATTAAAGTCAATTATATTAATTATTAGCAAAATTAAAATTCATAGAATTGTATTTTTAAAATGATTCCTGTTTTACTTGAAAATATTTTGAAATATTATTATGAATATAAAAAAATTATTTATATTATTTTTCAGGTTTTCCAAGCAAAAGAAATACTAGATAACACACTTACTCTTATTAAAAGTACAACATGTGCTGCTGTAATAGGTAAAATAATTTAATAATTTTTTTTATTTTTAAAGATTTAATTAGTCATTTTTTGAAAGTACTTCTAATAAGTCTTGAATTATAAATTTATTGGTTATGTATTTATATAAATTTCAGATCCTGAAAGAATAGTATTAGGAACAGAAGAAGGCTTGTATTGTGTTGATTTAGATAGAGAAGGTATGCATGGGTTTTAATTTATCTGTATCTTCTTAATTTTAAATGTTAATAAATTAAATATTTTCATTTTTTATTTTCTCATTAAATTTATTTTATTTTCTAGCTATATATTTTGAAAGTAAGAGTTTTGCTTATATGATTTTATTTTTCTTAGAAATTATTTAAAATTTCTGTGGGTGTTTTTTTTTTTTCAAATGTTTGAAATTGTGAATTTTTAAACAATGTTTTTTATTTGCTCAATTAAATATATTGTTCTTGATTATTAAATTTACTTTTGTATTTAAGTTGTAATGTATGGTCTGGCTTATATAATAATATTTAGTTCCGTTAATATATATATATATATATATATTAACGGAACTAAATATTATTATATCCTTCATTTTTCAGTAAAAAAAAAAAAAATTCAATTGTGCAATATTCTGAAAACAACCATAAGTAATAGATTAGTTATCAGTAATTAAGTATTGAAATGTCATTAATTATCCATTTTAACATATGACTATTTTTTTTAATTGTTTCCAAAATATAATGTAAAGCAACATTTTTAAGTTCTTTAAATATATTTGATCTTTAATTTATGCTGGACTTAATGAAAAAAAATACCATTTGATTTAGCAATTATAGCAAAAAAAAAAAAAGTCTAGTATGTAAGTTGCTGTTAAAGAAATCGAGAAATTGCAGCCTCATAACAGTCCAAGAAGAGTAATTATTACTACTTTTAGAAATCATTATAAATAAAACCTATGCTCATCCAAAGAATCTCCCTTAATTTTTATATATATATCTGTTTAAATTTATTTTTATCACTTCTCATCATTTGGATCATGTCTCGTAATTTAAAAGTCACACTCATAAAATGTGATATTTGCTGTTTGATGAATATATTTTGCATTTTTAAATTTTATTATAACAATTAATTGTGAAACATTATTTTTGTTGTTTTTAAAGAAATTGCTAGAGTTGGAGATGGGAAAAAAGTATGTCAATTGGAATACATTGCTGAAGAACAATTACTTCTTGCTGTAGCTGGTAAGTTATCATTGTTATTTATTTATATGACATGTAAAAACATATCCATTGATTGCTGTGAATATATAAAACTATTATTAAATGTTGTTCCTAAACATATTTTAATATTCAGGAAAGCAACGTTTCCTAAGGCTAATCCCTGTTGGGGCCCTTGATGGTCAAGATGTCGAATGGACCAAAGTGGCTGATACTAAGGGATGTATTACTTTCTGCACAATGTGTATAAATAATGGAAATTCTTCGCTGTATTTATTTTGTACAGCTATTAAAAAACAGGTAAATGCAAAATTGTATAATTTGTTACTGTTTTATTTTTTGTTAAATTTCCATCCTAATTTTATGTTATTGTAGAAATTATGTAATCATTGTCTAGTAAATCTATTTTACATGTTGTATATTATTAAATATCTCACTTTAAAACTGGGATATTAGATGATAGCTAGACCAATTTGACTTAAAGTATTACACAGAGTGTTCAGACATTTTCTATAATGAATTTGACTAATGACTCTATAAGGAGTCTACATTGAAATAAATTTAAATGAATGAAAAAAATCTGAACTGCATCGATTCAAATTAGGGTTTAATTGTTGTCTGCATCATTAAAATTACTCATTGCTTTAAATTGTTGTTGAAAATTATACGATTTGAAAACTGAATTTTTATCCTTTATAGAGAGAAATTCTTTTATTTGATTATTAAAAAAGGTTGTGAAAAACATGATTTTAATATTTTTTGCATAAAGTAAAGGAGATAATGAGTAAAAAAATTAAAGTAACATCAAAGTTGACTTGAAAAACTGGGTAAAAAAAATGCATACACAATAAATATACATCTCTTATTTTATCTATAGCATCTTGTGTTTTAAAAGACAATTCAACACCCTAAACAAGGCTATTCGACACCCAACCTATCACAAAATCTGTATGCATCTACAGAAAATGCAAACTAAATTATAAAATCTAATTTTAAGCTAATAATAAATAAATTTTAAAAAAAACATGATGTTCATCAGCTAATGCCAAAATTTGTTTCTCTGCCTAAAACTATGTATAAATTATTACCGTATGAAAATTATTTGGCAGGTGTAAAATAGAAGTATGTTGTTTAAAACTGACGAGGCTTGGATATATTTATCTGATCAATAGAAAAAGATCGATAAACTACCAAAAAAACCTAAAAGAAAATTTTTAAATAAGGAAAGTAAAAAAATGTCAAAATTATTTTATTGTGGGATATATGTTTTAACATCTATTTTCAAAGAAGACTTTCCATCAATTTACCCAACCTGCCTTTCTTATTTTAAGTTCCATCAGATTACAGTTTCCAGTCAGGTAGACCATGTCCAAATCTACTGCTCCATATTTGGAAAAAAATGAGAAATGAAATCAGATTTGAAGCAATTCCATTTAAATGCATCCCATCCAATTCTCTTAATGTGTGTGCTATGTATTACTGTGTATTTTTCTTTTGAACAATCTTTTGAAGCAGCATCCAAAAACATTGAATGGATTATAGAATATTGTGGAGGATAAGTGAAACAAAATCATCAATAATATTTTAAGGAAGTTCTTTTATTTCGGAAATCAAGATAGAATATGATAATTCAATAAAAGTCTATCAGATTGAGCATACTATATATATATATATATATATATATTAAAAGCACTACGAAATTGTGTGAACAGCCTCTGTATTTGTATAATTCTTCTAAATAAATTTATTTGAAGCTTTTATTAAATAGTAACATGACAAAGGAGAATTCAGCTTTGTGTAGTTATTAGACTTTATTTTTATCTATAACTTAAGTGGATTTGTGGTTGCTGTAGTATTTATATTTCATGAAAGTATTTAGTAAATAATTATATTATTGGGTATTCTAATTTCTTTACGAAGGAAAAAAAAGTTAAAAATTAATGAAAAAAAAATGCATTTCATTTTTGGTTCTCAAATGTAAAATGTTATAGCATCTTCCTTAAAGACTTTTCAAGTGTCTTTAATTAAAATATTAAGAAATTGTAATATATGTAGATACAAATTTTATGTGTAAAATGTTTTTATCAAGAAATTTACTTAAATTTTCAAGGCATTTCTTATTTAATGATATAAATAAAAATATTACATTACTGAATTATTATCAAATTGTTCACAAATGTTAAAAATATTCTCATTGAGTTCTTTTTGAGTTATTGCATGTAATTTTCTGAAATATATTTATAAAATACTGTTTCCATTTTCTTTTCTTAAATTATAGCTTTGAATTTCTGCTAAACTTCCTTCTTCTGTCTTCTGATAGTTGCAAGATCTTTAAAATCTATATTAGTGAAAATATTCTTGTTTAATAAGCAGAAAAAGTATTAGTTTCAGTTCTAGTTTTTAATTAGTATTATTTTTTCTTCACTCTTTGGCAAATGTTTGGAACTATTGGTTTCGCATGATTCCAAATTTGCAGAAATTTCTGGTTCTTTTTGCTTATTGCATTTTTTGTTGCAAAGTTTTGCTTGATATTTTTTCTTTCTTTCTATTTTGAGAGAATTTAACTTAATAACAATTGCTCTATCTGCGTAAATGATCATTTCTTATTCTTTCTTTCAAAACTTTTATCTCAGAATTCCAATAAGTCGCTCTTTCTATTTAAAACTACTTTATGCAGCTAGGAAAAAAGACACGTAAGGTAAGATTCTGAAAATTGTTGTTTTTAATTCTCCATACACTTTTATTCTGCTACAAAGCTTTTTATTTTCTTGTAATTTAAAAATAATTGAATATTTGATTGAATTCCAATTTTCTATTGTTTTATTTTATTGATTGTATCTTCTTTTCAAATATGCTATGATTTAAAAAAAATTTCATTCTTCATTGAAGTTTTCTTGTAATATATTATTGCTTGTGAAAATTTCTGTTATTGCAAATGTTTAAGTATTTTTTGTAATAAGCAAAAGTATTTCTAATCAAGGAGTGCACAGCATCATGCTTCTAATTTTTTAAAATTTACCATTTATAAATCACTAATAAAATTTTTTTGTTATACTTTAACACAATACATTAAAATATTACAAAAAGGTTTTATTTTATAAAGTGAGAAAAAAAGCAAATATTATTAAACTATTTGCTGACACAATACTAGGAAATAGTTTTTAAAATGGTTTTTTTTTTTTCCATACTCAGCTAATTATGTAAGTTAACTACAATATTTTTAACATACACTAATAGTATCTTTATTTTGTGCAAATTTGTATAATTATTGCAATTTATAGATTACCAGACTGACAACAGAAATAATTTATGTAATTTTGAATGTAACAAAATTAAATTTACAATAACACATTTTAAATACCCTTTATTGAAGAATTCTATGTTGCTTATTTTAATACTGTAACAATATAGATATTTACAAAAATGCTATATATTTTTATAAATTATAAGATATATAAATTTATATAATAAAGATATATAAATTTTCTCTTTTATATCAGGTATTAGTGTATGAAGTAAATCGAACAAAAGGCAGGCACCATCGAAGAAAAGAGATTTGCCTTCCAGTTCCTGCTCAAACATTAGATGTCATTGGCAACAGACTTTGTGTGGGTTTACCATCAGCATTTCACTTATATTCTGTATTAGATGACAGTCCTCCTATTTGTGAGTAGCATTTTATTTTCTTAATTCTTAAACATGAAATAATGAAAAATTTTCTTTTATCCCTTCATTGATTCCATTTTTTAAGGATGTAAATGTTGGAAGAAATATAGATTAACTTTCAAGCATAATTTTTCTGATAGTCATAAAAATTTTACTGTTCCTATCTCTGTCACAATTTTTTGTTATTTTTATTAAAAATATACTCGCATCAAAACAGTTTAAGCTATCATGGATATTTATAACTATTTGTACGTAAGAAAAATATATAATGAAGACAATTTAATAATGTATATTGTTGTCTTGCTGAAGACAATTCCAGTAACATTTTAATCAGACAGTTGATGGTTAGGCACATTCTATAATCAGACACCAACCAAGCCTTCACTCTTGTATTTTTTTTTTCTCATATGGATTAGAACATTTATTGACATTTGATAGAGATACAATGCTGCTTGCATTCTTCAGGTATTTGTATTATATACACAGGTTCAGAATGTGTGTAAATGCATTAAATATGTGTTTTAATCATTTAAATTTGTATCTTTTTATTTTATTTTTTATCCTTAAAACTGCATTGAATTAAGCTAATCCGGTACAACCATGGACTTGAACATGCTGAATTAAAGAGAGGTTACTATCATTATGCATTGATAGAAAAGAAATTAATTAAAATGCATTAATGCATTAATTTACATAAATCATTTTGAAAACTCTATTTCAGTCACAAATATCAGTAAATTGAAATATTTTTAAGAGTCAATGTATTTTGGATGCTCTTTAATTGAAAACTAAATAAAACTCGTTAATTCCTGCAGTGAATTCTTTTTTTTTTATTTATTAATTATTATTATTATTATTATTTACTTATAGTTTTTCTTTCTCTCTTTGATACATGAAAGATATCTTTATATTTTATTTTTATTGATCCTTCTGTTATAAATTATAGTAAATGTATGACTCATTTGGTCTTAACAAGGCTGTGCTTTCTTGATTTAAACAGTTAGAAGACAATTAATTACTATATAAGCATATGCTTTGATGCACAATAATTCCTGCAGATACTCAGTTCAATGCAATTATAGTTTTACCATAGTTAGTGTAGAAAATTGGCAAGTAGCCAAGTCAGGCGGATTTAAAAAGACCAGTATCATAGGGTTGGAAATACAATTTAGTAGGATTTTAATTACAATAAAAAGAAATTGTAATTATTAAAATATTAGATTACATGATATTAAAAAAAAATATATAAAAAAAATTCACACTAACTATTACGGGGTTTTTTTCAAAGCCTTTGTATATATGACTAGCACCTCTCACAAGTAATCAATTCTTCCATTTCTGCTGTTAAACTGCACATTTACCATTCCATGCTATTTGTGTTCGGATTATACCGGACTAAAGAAAAATTGTACTAAAAGCCTTTTTTTTTTTTTTTTTTTTTTTTAAATAACTAATTGTGATATCCATCCATTAGATTAAAAAAATTTGTAGTTGTTAATGATAAATATTTTAATAAAACACTAATGCTTTCTAAAGTTATCCCTTCTGCCCCTTTGCTTTGAGTTATTTGGTAACTTAATTCTGATTCTCTTCTTTTAGTATCCAGATCATTAGATCTTAATTTTATTTTGATTAAATTTCTTATGTTTACTTTCTTAGCTCTTGTGAATACTGACTGCAGTGAATTATCATTCTTTTCACATAATCTCATGGATCCTTACCTTGCTGTAGAGTTGCAAAACAATGAATACCTTTTAGTATTTTCTCGTAAGTTACGACTTTTATTTAAGTTATTTTCAATTTTTATGCAGTTAATTTTCATATTTTTATGATACATTCATATTAAATTTTCTATTTACAGAATTAGGAGTTTATGTAGATGGATTTGGCAGGAAAAGTAGAGAAAAGGAACTCATGTTTCCTGCTCCTCCAGAAGCAGTTAGTAAGTAGAATTGCTGCTTATTTTGTTGGAAAAAAAAATGACGTATTGACTTGAAATTAATATGAATTATCAGATCAATATTCATTGTGTAAATAGTGATTATGTTTTAATTTTACAAGCTTCATTATATTTCAATTCTGTTACATAAACTGAATAATAAATTTTTTTTTTTTTTTTTTTTACACAATTGATTTGTACACATCTAAAAATTTTAGAATATCATATCTTAACCCTGATGTATTGTAGATTTCTCAGACTATTATCGACTATTAAATATTCTTATTATTAGTCATTTAATAATCTATTTTCATTAACTTTATTCTTTTATTACTCTTACTTTAAAATAGTACCATCTCTCTGTATAAAAGAACCCAATGCTTTTGGTGTTTTTTACTTTCATAATTTAATTTCCCTTATGATCAGTATTCAAACGGTATGTGTGTGTATTTAAAATTACTTGCCAAGTGTTATTGTATTACATGCTAATGTAATATATAATTTTCATTTTAATTTTATTTATTTAGCATTATTTTTTTGGAACAATACAACAAAATGTTGTGTGGGACTTTTTTAACATTTTGTTTATAAGATATTGAATTTATGTAGTGTGTTTTTTTAGATAAAAAGATTGATTAATTTTTTAAAATTTTTTTATAAGTGCTATTTTATCTTTAAATGCTATTAATGAAAGTAATTTGCTTTCCTAGAATTCTACAGTGTTTATTTTTTAGTGGAAGTATCTTTTGTTTTTAGTAATCAATGTTTTCAATCATTATTTTGCAGGTTATACTGATGGTTATCTAAATGTATACAGTGATACTCATGTTGATGTTTTTGATGTGTCATCAGGTGAATGGTTGCAGACATTAACCATAAAAAAAGTGAGCAAGAATATCATACTTTTATCAATAATTTATATTGAGTTAAATATTTTATGTATATTTTTAAAAAAATTTAAGATCTTGTTTGGTTTTTCTATTATTGAGTTGTTATTTATTTACTTTTTTTTATGTATTATTGATGAGAGAAAAATAATAGATTTTATCTAAGAATGTAACATTTATGTTTTTGATAGAAATTATGAAAATCTACCAATTTACTTCTTTTTATCTAAATTTATATAATTTGCATATCATTCTTAGAAGCATAAATATCGCTATAGAGAATTATTGTACAATAAACTTAAACACATGAAAGATAATGTCATGGAAAAATATTCTACTTTTTGTTAGAAAATGTAGTTCAAATTATAGTGCAACAAAGAGCCTAATATTTGACATTAGCTATTTCGTTATAAATAATTAGGAATTAAAAAAAAAAAAAAAAACGTGGGCACACTATGCTTATTCGAACCTGTTACCTACTATTTAGAACCTTGATTTCTATTTGCTCTTGTCTTTTCTTGACCTTGACCACCAGATGACTGTACAGTGCTACTTGCAATCATTAGATGTTTATATGGTCAGCACAGTTTAAAATGTGTATAAACACATTAAATATGTGCAGGTTTTAGTCATTTAAATTTTTATCTTATAAATTTCCCTTAGAATTATATTGACTGTCAATAATCCTGCAAAATCGATCATACAGCTTGGCTGTGTTCTGTAACATGCCATTGTTATAGAGAGATTACCTAGGTTAAGGGAGCTGTATATATTTCTGTTTAAGTTATACTGTGTGATTGTATATGTGTAATTGTCTATAAACTTATCAATTAATAGTTAAGTCCATTAAATAATTTATTTGAAAATGATTTGGCCGATCATTATTTAAGCAAATTAAAACTTTTAACTTGTACTATTAGTAGTAATATAAGAATTAAAACATTAGGAAATTTTCTATTTATGTCTAAATACCTGCATAGCATTGTATGTTCATAACATTTTTTTAAGTTATAAAAAAAAAATGTGATAATCTTGAAGCTAAAATTTGAATGATTTTAGACGAAACCTCTGTGTCGCAATGGAAATCTGTGCTTCTCTCTTGCCACTGACTTGCCTCATGTCATTTACCTCCACAATGTTTTGCATCGTTCCAACAGAGTGTGTGTTCCTGAGACTTCAGCTCATCCTGTTAAAAGCAGGCAAACCAAGGCAATGCTCAATCGAGTCCGAAGAAGGTTTTCTGTTAGAGAGCCTGATAAAGCAGGAAAAGGGTATGGAAAAATTCATAGATAACACTTCCTTTTTGGTGTTTCATTTTTAGTCTTGACTGCAGTGATTAACACATAAAATTTCTAGTTTCTTCAAAATAATAATATTATTAATAAATCTTTCTAAAACAATCTTTTCCATAAACGCATTCAGTATTTATGGAAAGAATTCTTATCTATAAAATAATATTAAGTGAATTAAAAGCAAAGGTGTTTCAAAATTACTTTTTTAATGAAGTACTGATTTTTGTATACTTCTTGTGGATAACTTTAAAGGATTGTTCTTGTTTTTAATGTACATCATTACTCTGTAAGCCCTAATAAATTAATAAAAGAAGGTATGTAATCTATGACATAGAAAAATCTTGATTAAAAGTGCAATGTTGTAAAAATAATTTATTCTGAGTATAAAAATCATCATTATATTGTCAATATTTCTGTATTTCATATTCTCATTGAAAAAATATATATAGTAAATATTTTAGAAAAATTATTTAACAATCAATTTTTTCTTATGCAGTCCATAGAAGAGCTTTGAATATTGCAAATGTTTAAAATAATTGTAGATAATTAGCAATCTATTAGTAAGATTATAAGGAGTTTAGTTATTTGTTAGTTATATTATACATTATATATATATATATGCATACATAAATTCATATATATTGAAAAATGAAGTATTTTTTAATACATTCACACAACAGTGTTACAAACATTTGTTCTTATTATCTCATCAGCAATGTGTCTTATTACTTAGCTTCCACTTAAGTTTAACATGTACAATGATGAGAACTGGTATAAAATCTAAAGAGTATACCATACACCATATATTGAATACTAATAAGCTGAAATTGGAAAAAAGAAAAATAAATCCAATAACTTTCAAATATATTGCCATGAGAGTGAAAATATTTCAAGTAAGTAAAGTTGGTGGAATGTTTTCCAATCAAATTGCTTTTAAAGTAAAATGCCAAATGCTAATGATGATAGTTATAACTCTGGTGACCCTATCTAGAGATGGCATATTCAGTTGTCTTTATACAATTTATGATATAATTGTATGAAGTATAATTGCTAATCTTATTTTTTGTCCCATTTTGTTAAAAAAAATGAGCAGAAAAAAAGAATTCTTTAAAGATAAATTACAAATTACAGGCGATTGCATTTACTGAAAATTCTAACAGTATGGTTGCTCAACATTTCTCTATAAATGATAAACAATTTCAATAATGGAGGGGTAAAAAATGTCTTGTTTTTCAAAATTTGAGATTTTGATGATATTTTTAACTTTTTTTTTTTTCTTTTATTATTCCATTAGCCATGCACAAATTTTGCCAACACCAGATTTTTGGTTTTGGCAATGATGTAACAAATCAGCAATATAGACAATTTAGAAAATAAGACAACACATTTTCATAAAATGAATAATTTTTTTTTTTATTTATTTATTTATTTTTTTATGAACTTAGAAATATAAACCAAAGAATTAAAAATGCAGTATATTTTATAAGGTTTTGTCAAGCTGTTGCTTGTGTGCGGCTAACTGAAAGATGTCTATGTGTTTTTGCATGATTAATAGATCCATATATAAGTAAAGTCCCTTGTAAAAGTTTAACCCTTTAGAAAAAGTTTAAAAAGTTCTCGACTTATGCATGGAAATATGAGTGGGCAGTATAATGAAGTACTATGCATATATAATATTTGTACAGTACTAAATTTGTTCATCTGCTAACATAACATGTAAATTTTAAAATTGTAGACTTTGTTTAATTTTGTACATTATCAATATGAAATGCTTTTGATTTGTTTGTATTAACTGTCAGCATTCATTATTAACGCATATATTGGCTTCAATTTACTTGCTACATATTTTGAATTATTTCATTATAAAATAAAATACTTATTTACTCAATTCAAATTTGAAGTAAATTGGATTCATCACTTTTTTAAATGAAATATTAGTAATAATTTTGATAAAAAATATCAGTAAACTTACTTTAATTACATGAGAGTATAATTCTAGTCCATTATTGCGTTTAGCAGTATATGCCATTGGTCACGATTAAACATTCCTTTTCTTTTACAGAATTACTATACTGCTTGTTAATCAAAATATGTTTAAATATATTTAACTTTTAAGTTTTCAAACATAAATACTTGGATTACAAAAATTTTAAGCTGCTTATGATTTGAATTTTTGGTAAATTTTATAGAATATGTAAAAATATATATAAAAAATAACAAGTGTATATGTATTTTTATATCTTATTATAGGAAGTCTTTCACACTTGGTAATTCTGATGTAAAGAAATCACAATTGAGGTTAGAAATGTTAGTTGTAAATAATTTGTTTTAGAGCATGGACACATCTTTGAATTCAACACACAATTTAATAACCTGCTATTGATTGTATATGTATTTCTGTTAACTAGACACACTATTTGCTTTTGTTATAATATTCATTGCATTTGCATGCTATTTTCGTTTCACTTGCAATTTTGCATGTTTTTTTTATTCACTTTTTATGAATGAACGAAAATTTAAAAGTAGAATTTGTTTCATTTGTTTCACACATTTTTTATCTTTACACTTTGTCTATTTAAATTTTTATCATTATTATAACATTAACTGCATTTTATGTGTTAGATTATAATAAAATTGCTTCAGAAGTGGACAAAATACTGAATTTCTAATTTTATTTCATAAATTTATGTAGCTTTTAGTATATTGAATGTGTTAAAAATGTAAACAATCATGGCATGATTTATGAAATATTTTGCTCCAGTTATTCATGTGTCTAAACTTAATTTTTATTTTGGATTGAATGAGGAATTTATTAATATACTCTGAAATTGAAAAAAAAAAAATTTTTTTTTTTATCTAATGAAATACATTTTTTTTTTTTTTTTTAATTAGAAGATTGTCATATTTGTAGTTAAATTTAATTTAACATCATTATTTTCTAAATTAGAAGTAAAGTTTTCTGCTGAATTGTTTTCCTCTCTAAATGGATATTTTCTGCCGTATGAAACTGGTTTTTCTATCTCATTTATTTTGTATTGCATTTTACAAATATTATTGTATTGGATTAAGCCTGTGTTATATTGCATGTTTGTCTAAGTGCTTATCTTGAACCAAGTTTAGGATTGTTATATCTTTATTTGATTATTTGTTAATTCTATTTTATTTAAAGTTTTTTTACATATATATAATTTCCAGAAATGTGGATCGCCGATCACGACTCATATCAGGTCCTACAAATTTCAATCATATTTCCCATATGGGACCTGGTGTTGGTATTCAGTTACAAAAATTAGTAGACTTGCCTCAAGTAAGTGTTTAATTTCTAAAAGTATTTAAGAAGTATTTTAACATTAGAATACTTTTTACTAACCAAAAAAAATAATGTTATGTTTTAATATACGACTTTTCTGATTTCGTACTTGTATCATTAATTAAATTATCAGTTTTTAATCAATATAGTGATTTTTTTTTAGTTGGCTTTTGTATTGATATTCTCATTTTTATTAAAAAAATACATTTAACACATAAATAGTCATCTGCCAAAATGAAAACAACTTGAGTATAATGCAAATACAATTAATTGTAATTCTATTTAAAAAATAAATAAGCAATTAAATATTGTTCACTGTCTTAAATTCATATGACTATTAATTGCATTGAAGATTACAAAGTATCACTCATGTTCACCTGCTTTTAACTCGGACTTCTAAATTAGTTTCTCTCATTAAATTAACACTGCTATATTTCCAGCATTTATCTGAAGGAAGATCATTGAAATAATTATTCAAATATATTATATTGATAACTCTTATGAATACTTTTCTTTAAAAACTGCTTCTTGGTGTTTTAATTAAGGAATTTATTTGGCATTCTACTATTATAATAATGTGTGACATTTTCTAATTTAAAGTTAAGTTTATATTTTGCATCTATGATTTAATCAAATCTCCTTTGTTATTTTTTTTTTATGAACATATGAAATATATATATATCTATATTATTATATTGATTATATATTCACATTTAATTTTTATCATTTTATAGGCTGCACTAGACCAATCGCCCAGAAACTCAATAGCCTCAAACAACAGTTCACTTCTTAGTTCACCCCCTAGCCCCCAAACCAAAAGGGGGGAAGATAAAGACCCCGGATCATCTAGCTGCGAGTCTTAAACACTTTTAAAGTGACCCATTGACTTGATAAAGTTCAACATGCCTTGCTTTTTCTTTCTCATATTAAAAAGTTAGGCTTCATCCCACATCATGTGTGATGGGAGAGAAAAATACTTATTTTCCGTGACTTGTAATGCTTTAAATTTTATACCATTTTGCAATACTTTGAAGAAAAGCTACATCGAAACTGCAATTGATAACTCTTTTCATACTAAATGCCCATATGTGTTTTACAAGCAGTTCTACACTACATTGTGTGCGTGTGCAAAATAGTTTGTTTTACGTCACTTGAAATGTCAAAAATTTTGATTATAAAAGTATAGTATTATCATATATATTTATATACTTTGATTCAGAATATAAAATGGCTAGCATATGTAGCAATATTCTACTTAAATGGCACATTTTCTTGCTGAAGCTAAAAAAGAAATTCAAATAAGTGAGAGAACTTATTTATTGTTAACACAGTCTAGGTAATGTTAAGTGATAAAAATTTCCCCTTTTTTTAAATTTCTTTCTTTTTTACTATTATTTTTCTACATTTATAGGCATGCTTTTTTAAGCATAATGGGAATGTTTTATATATTGTATATGAATATTTTATTGTTTGAGAAATGCATAGATCATCTTCCATTGAAATACAATGATCGTTCGTTGTCGATTACACAGTTTCTTCAAGACTTCACACAAACTTGGAATTGGAATCCAAGTAATTTGAACTTTTACTTAAAGCATCTTGAACCGTCAGATGCAGAACACTAGTCTATATTTTATATAACTCAGTGGACGTTATGTGACGCAATGCGTCGTTATATGTGTGCATCGCGTTGTTCCTAGTCTATGTCGCTGCTTTTTCTACTCTGTAACAGCACAATGTATTCATTACATAAATTTTATAGTGTATTTTTATTAATTAAAAGTATCATGTTTTCTATTATTTTTCAGATAAAAATTAATTAATCTATATTTTCTGTTCTCTATTTTAAATATTGGTTGTTAAAAATGTTGATTATTTTTTTCTGTTGTTTAATATATTAATATATCTTTTCTTTTGTAAATAACAAAATAAATAGTAAGTTTACAATTTTAGTTGTATATGCCTGTGTTATGATTTTTTTATTTTTTTTTTTTTTTTTTTTTTCGAAAATTATAATTTTTTGTAAGGATTGTGGAAAAGTATAAAAGAAAGCAATAATAACCTCTCATTACAAAAGGTATTTTGCTGATAATAAAAATGTGTGATGTTTTACATGAAAGTTTCCTAGTAGTTCATGTCCTAGCTAATTTATCTTGAAACTCAACATTAAAATATGTTTTTTTTTTAACTATATATACATCTGAAATTTAGAAAAGAAAAATAGAAAAGTATTGAAAGTTGATTAGTGTTTAAATTATTGGCTATGTCAGGCGATTTGTATTGCTTGTAAAAGCAATGCATAGAAATAAAATTTTAATCACTTTAAATTCTCAATTAATTATTTTTTTATCTAATTATTAAAAATCTCTGAAACGTTTTCTTTCACGCCATTAAAATTTTCAAACTGTTCATGACAAAGTTTGTATTTTATGATTAAACTACTTTTAAGTCACAATAAAAATTTGTATTTTAGATAAAGAAAATTAATTTATTGTGGAAAAATACCAATTCAAGATTTGTTCTAAAATTCTTAATATTCCAAAAACAAATTATAGTTCAACTGCTGATCACGTGGAAAATTGGCAAGTTGCCAAGTCAGACAGATAATGATTAAAATTTAAAATTACATGATTTTTAAAAAGAAACTAGATGAAAAAATTCCATATTACTATATTTTTTTTTCTTTTGTAGCAGCATATATGTAACTAGCTTCCCTAATATGTAATTGATTCAACCTTTCAGCCATGTTTACCATTCCACGTGATCCCTGGTCAAACTATATTATTGTCTACATATCAATTGAAATAAGGTTCAATAATTATTCCATTTTATTAAAAATTGTAACAATGAACCAGTATGTTTTCACAAATAAAAGTACACAAAAATTTGGATTATTTAGAATAGATTTTATGTGACGATATATAGAAAGTCATGTATCGTAGAGAGAAAGCAATAAATTTGTTCATTTGAAAAACAGATTTTGATATTTTTATTGATTCATATTTTATACAAAGTATTCTGCTTTGGACAATTTTTTTCTTTGTACATCTGTATTGCCAAATTTTATTGGCATCAGATCTAAATAATGTGCTGCTGATAAAAAGTGAGTTTTCTTATAATTAATCAAATCTGTGGGAATGAATTTTCTCACTAAAATTTTTAAAAAAACAAATCCATAAATTTTGTGCGTGGCGTACTGTTACTCCCACTTTTGCCGTCCGTTATAAAATTTATCGAATTTTTTTCTGTTTGAATTTTGCTTTTTGTTTTCATTAAACATTTTGTAGTATTATTCATATTTATATATTAAATAAATGTGATTTGACAATTTTTAAAATGAAAAAAAATGCTCAGTGTTTACTGCTTGAACAGTAATTTGGAGTGCCTCATTCAATATATGTAACTGCTTCGAATAATCATAATTCGATTGTGCATTCATTAGTGTCTTTAGAGGAAAAAAAAAATTGTTTCAATTTAACATTTTAGTTAGTTCATTATTAACAGTGTACAATCTTAACAATTTTGTATGTTAACTTTCATAATTCAACTCTTGTAGTTTATTTCATTTAGTATATTTTTACTAGAAATATATCTTCACAATCAAAAGAAAAGCATATTTATTTTAAGATAGTTTGTATATAGGCTATGGCATAGGTGTCATTTTCCCATTTTATCACAAATCCCCCTACGTAGGCCAAGTATAGAATATGTTTCCATTTTTTGTGTATTTTCATATTTTTTTAGATTTTCATGTAAAAAAAAATATATTGTTAAATCATTATTCCAAGCTTAATTAAAATATTTATTCATAATATTTTTTTATTGGAGTGAACTTGTTGTTTAAAGAAGGAAAAAAAGTGTTTAGCATTGTTTGGAATTTGACAATAGTTTTTATTATGAGGCTCTAAAATTATATATCCATTAGTAAAATAAATTTAACTAAATATTATTGGTTCAAAAACATTTTAACTTCCTTTGAAAAAATCTTATATATGAAATTGCGTAATTTCAAAAACTCGGAATGGTATTGATTTTCATGAGAAAATAGCTTTGTTAAAATATTATTGGATTACTATTTTACAGCAAGTTTACTTCAAAAAAAAATGTTTGCTTTCTGAGATCTTTTGTTTGATTAACAGAAAAGAAATTAACGTTTTTGTATGGGTAAAAATAGTTTGTTAAATATATACATATTTCTCAAAAGGTGCAATTGTATTTTCTTGTACTCAGGTTAATCAAAGCAGTAGTAATAGAAATTATTTTTAAAAATCTTTACTATGTTTTTCAATTAATATTTGATTATTGATTATCATGGCTATAATAATTTCTGTTGTATCCTATACAAAATGGAAGATTTTCAGGACTTTCATTTTCATACAAAGTATTTCAAAGTGTTCAGTTTTTCATACCTCATTATTTGCCAATTGTGAAAGTATTCTGTTATCATAACAGTAATTAATTTTTATTTTGCTTTTATGTAATTTGTGTAGTGTTTTTTCTCTTATTGTACTATATCTCCTTTGCAGAACTTGTATTTCATGTATTCCCATAATGCAATATTAATATGTAACAGTTGACTTGAAATATAACTGCATTTTAACTTTTGTATTGAAGATTTAATTAAAATTTGCTTTTAATATTTAAAATATAATACTAATTTAATTTATTGTATGCATAAAAAATTTTTGTATGATTGATTTCTTTTAACTCTCCATGTTTTTTTTATAAACCAAATAATGAAGTTTTGTGTTAAAAATACTAAAGGGCGTATAAAAATATTCTCAAAACATGACAATGTATTAGCCTTTCTATTGGTTATGAAATAAAAGGAATGTATTTAAAAATTTATTTGCAATGAACTTTTTTTATTCAAGTTTATAATAATGTAATTAAATGATTGTATTGTAATAAATATTAAATAATATAAATTTTTCATATAGTTTCATAGGGCTTACAATAATTGTTACGTAGAAGGATCTAGTAAAAATAAAACCATCCACAAACTTTAATTCATTTTACATGTTTATAATATTTCTCCATACAAAATGACTAATTTAAAAATATAGAAATAAAATTTATTATAAAAGAAAATATAATTTTTTTAGTCATTTAGTTCACCCGGAAAGCACTGTCCTCCCCTCAACAATCTTCTGTGAGATATAAGTAATACGTGAAGCTCACTGGTATTCAACATAAAAAAAAGATTTCAATTTTGTCAGTTTATTATTATCATTTTGAATACAATTATTTTACTTTTTTCATAAACAAATATAAAGGCTTTATATTTTATCATGTTTTGAAACCCCATTGTGCCTCATAGTATTTACCGTACATTGAAAATGCAAACTTGTAAAAAAGTGGCAGATTAATTTTTATTTAATAAAAAGTTAAAAAATGTTCGTTGCTTCAATTTTTATAATTTTTAATTTCAAATGGTTGTAATTAAATAAATTTCAAATATTTCAGAATATATTTTTCAATGAATTTTCATACATATGCACATGAATTTGTCATTTTTTTTCCTGTATAAGCCTTTCAAGCAGAAAAAAAAAAAACCCCGTTTTATTAAATAGAACTCCCGCCCCCAACAATACGTTTAATGTTGACGCCTCAGCAGCATAGTGTGCGAGAAAAGCCTGACACGGCGAGGAAGGTTTCACCTCCCCACAAAAGAAATTGATCACAAGAAGAACTCTACTACAAAATTATAGGATTTCATCTCAACAAGGAATAGCTTTTCGGAACTACCGGAAGAGAAAAATTATTATCGATGAAAAATCTTCCAGTACATCCCCAGTAAAAATGCCCCATGTTATGGTCCAGCCTCGAAGTAAAATTAAGGAGGATCCTCAAAACCATAGAGGAAAACTTCAAAGGACTTATGCTGATGAAGCTTTCAGAAGATTACCTGAAATGCTTTCCGGATACTGAACTACAAAAAAACATCTGGTTATTAACTTTTTAAGGGTAAAGCATATTGATTTCTTTCGAATCATGCCCAGTTCACTAGGTCCATCATAGCAGTTCTGAAAGCACTGCCTAATGTCTTCTGTGAGGAGATAAAAGATTCTGTCACTCAGATGGCTTTACGGTTGAGATAGTGGCTCAGCTCAAAATCGAAGAAAAGAAATAATCCCGGTCTGGCAGATTATTTTCCCCCTCAATGAAAACAGCAGCAATATCTTCAAAGTTAACAAGATGTTTTAGTTTAGAGTGAGGGTGGAGCATTTAAACCGTAGGTTTGGCTCCACGTAATTTTTTTCCTCTAACTACTTCCATCATGGAAGTAGTAACTGCACCATGAAAAACAAAAGATAATTAAATGTGGAGGACCAAATTTTATGAAAGACTATCTCACCGTTCTACGAGTAGTAACTGGAAATTCACTCGGCTTAAGGCGATTTTTAACGCTTTCGTATGAAAGAATAGAAAAAAATTTAACATGCTAGGAGGTCTAGATAACTTTTACGCACAACTTAAAAATGCTAATAGTCCCATTGAAAAATTACAACTTCTTTTTAAATGCCTCAATTAATTGCTCTTGTTGCTTTCTATTTAATTATTTTATAATTGCGCCATCCTTGCTTGTTTTATTTTTATTTTATCTTACTAACATGGACATAAATACGCTCACTGCCTTTTGTTACCAATGTTTTTTCTTATTGCAATGAACCCTAGCATACCGGATTAGGAGTGAATAAGGCCATAACTGGCCAATGTACTCCGTGAAAGTTGAATGATGATATTTCATGGCGCCATCTGTTGGCGAGCCACGCAGCTATACTTGAAGAGTTTATTTTGTATGTTTTTACGTGTTCTGCTGTTTTCTGTTAATTTCTTTGCTATTATGCTAGTTTTAATCTTAATTCCTTTTATTTTTCTTAAAATTTTATTTTTAACTTTAACCTTTTATCTTTTTTTTTTTTTTTTTTTTTGGGCATCGTCAACGGACTCAATTGTAGCGATAGCTTAGCTTTTTCGATCTCTAGCTTTAATTGTTCTCAAGCAAGAGATGTTTTTCTTAATTTTTAATTGTTTTATTTTATTTATTACTACTCTTTAATTTAAGCAAAATCATTAGTGCAAATTTTTAAGATGTGGAGGTATTGTGGTTCTTAAAACCACCAAGGAACTCCGTAACCGGTACGCTCGTTGCCTCCAGAAATACTGCAGTATTGTTCGATTCGGAAGACTGTACTACTACCGAAGTTATCGGCTTGCTTGAGTGAATAGCTTACGTCGTGTTGCCTTTGCTACCGTTCAAATGGAACTTTCTTATCACCTTATGTACCTGCGACACACCACCGTCCTATCTACGCCAGGAACAAAGGAAGCCACAGAAAATTTCGCCACCACAGCGCAACAAAAGATCCGGCACCATGAAGAACAGGTAAGACTTTCAGGTACTTGCCCAAAAATGAATTGTAATATACATAGTTCTGATAATGTTAAAGAAATTCTTGACTCTGATTCTACTACAAATACTAGTAGCCTAAAGTGCGGAAATGATTGCGATGACGAGGGATTCAAACTCCCCACGAAAAGAAATACTGTCAAAGCTTCTATCTAAAGCCACTCGGCTATTACCCAAACTAACAATAAATTTTCCCAACTTGTAAATATTCCTACCAATGAAATTGTTGGACCTCAACCCCCGAAAATTCCACCTATCATGGTACGTCAACAGGAAAATCTAAAAGATCAGCTAAAAATTATTAACGATAAATTCAAAGACATCAAAATTACTTTATCTGGAGAATTACTTAAAATTTAGCCCACTGACGCTGATGCTCATAGTAGTATCACAACATTTCTTAAAAATTTAAAAATGGAATTTTTTATAACCACCCCCCAAGAATGATCGTCCTCTAAAAGCCGTTATCAAAGGGCTACAGAGAAATACAGATGCCAAAGAAATAGAAGAAGCTCTAATTGAGCTTAATTTCACAAATGCAAGTCAAGCAACTATCAAATTTGAAAACAAAGGCCCCCATTGCTGTCTGGCAAGTCATACTCAATAAAACTAAACACAATGAAAAAAATTTTGAAATAACTAAGCTTCTCTACTTAACTATTAAAATTGAAAAATTTAACAGACGACCAGGCACTACCCAGTGCTATAGCTGTAACCGGTTCCACCATAGCTCAGCAAATTGTTACAGTACTCCTCGATGCCTTAAATGTGGAAAAGACCACAATATAAAAGAATGTCATATTACCGAGAGATTAGAAAATCCAACACGCATCAATTGCGGCCAGATAGGTCATCTAGCAGCTGGGAGAGGCTGCTCTAAATATCCAAAACCCAAAATTCCCCCTCAAAATCCCGCTAATCACAGAAATATTTATCCTACTCGAAATGTTTCTCCCAACGTCTCATTTGCAAATATCGTTTCTGGCGACATCACTTCTGAAAGTTCTCCATCTCCTTCTAAAATCAGTTCTCCACAAAACCCTTCTAACGATTCTAATAATCCAGAAATTTTTCAATTATTATATATCTTAAAAGAATTGGCGCAACTATTTTCCAAAGATGGCATACATTCCATGTACAATGATATGCAAAACGCTCAAAACAAAGAAGATAAATTGTTTGTTATTCTACATGAATTTTCCAAATTCTTTCAAAACAATCTCAAAATTTGTATTCCATTCCCCCCAAACATAAATAACGATGTGATCAAAAGGCTGCCTGATTACGATATTGAAAATCCTAAAAATGCAAACTTAATTGCGCGAACTGCACTCTTAATTAATACTGCTTCCTGATTTTGACTTGTTAAAACTGACCAGGTAGTCTGTATTTAGAAAACGCTCTCTTATTTCTTCACCGTACAAAGCGCTGACCTTGTACTTTGTTCCACTGCAGACTGCCTACGCCAAACTCGTTTTCGCATCCATTTCGCCTAACTAAGCAATTTCTCATTTCGCGTTTTTCTTTATCACCATTATTATTACTATTTTTATTTTTTTTTTATGTTAAAACATTATTGTATCATAATTTCTTGCTTCCTCTTTTTTAAATCTATTCGGGCAAGCTTCCTAATAGGCTCTACCGTTCTTTTGTCGCAAAGCATTTCTTCATCGTCTTTGTACAGAAACAAGATGCCAAATCAGCAGTCCTGATTTGAAACCATTATGCTTTGATGGTGTTTTTATGTAAAAAGATTTTTTGCAATTAAAACAATTCGAGATGCATCACATATACCTGATTAAATTATCGCTGATGTTGCCACAGTAACGCGACGCTCGATGTCATCCATTATGGTTGCTACGCAACGGAAGAATTTTGTTCATTTCCAAAAACGTTTCATCTAATATGAACAGTTGTCATGGTAAGTGTTATCTGACGGTGAATGCCTAAGGGGATTCTTGATTGCTGCAAGTTTAGCTAATCTCTTTTCTTTAATATTATTTTTGAATTAGATAATACTTACGTCGCATACATACTTGGAAACAAGATTTCCATTCGTGGCCTTGACAACAAAATACTGAATGTGAAATCGATCACCGAGTTGCAGACAGAGCCAGCCATCTATTGTAAAACGTAATTTTTCACTTTGTTGAAATATTAATCTTTAAATATAATTCTTTACTTAGCACATTAATAAAGCATTTATAAAAGCGGAGTAATTGGTTGAAACTATTTTGCATGATGCATTTATTAGAGATTGCTGCCTTGAAAGATGCCTGATGATGCGAGTACCCTGTTATGGTAAAGTCCTGTGCTACTAGTACCGCTGTAGAATTAATGCTACCGGCCACCAGACCATGACATGCAACAGACTGATGTGTAAGTATCTTCAAAACAAGCCTTTCAAACAACGCCACTTATAAAAAGAAAAAAGGGAAAATCAACTTTTTTGAAATGATTTTTTTTCTAATGCAGCTGGCAATTCGCCGTGATCCGACGGCTTAAAGGATGAAAGAATTTAAAACCCTCGGACAACAACATGTTCGCGAATCAAAACTTTGTGAACCTTTCTGTGTGTCGAAGCATTGCCTTCGAGCAGGACTTTTAGAGGAAGCTGGTACTCGTTCGCGTGTCGATCGGGAGGGGATAGCGTCTTCGCTGCGTCTTTTTTTTTGGCGCGGTGGTGTACCCGCCGGGATGATTTCGGATTACACACGAGTGCACACATTTTATATATGTACATCTGGATTATTTGAACAACAAACAAATATGTGTGTATCGTAATAAAGAACAATGTGTATTGTGTACAACAGAAATTTTTATGTATATACATCTGTATTACATGAATAACAAACAAAATAAATAAATACATGCTTATGATAATAAAAAAGATCGGGACCTACGGTTTAAAGTGGATTCCGAACCACTACAAACATCCATGGCACCATCGCGAACCCGATACCTGTGGTACCAAGAGCCAGAGCTTCTTGAAATGATAATCTACAAAAAAATTCTTTTGATTTACTACTACTATTTTAAAAGACATAATTAATATAAATATTTAAAACTTAGAAAGGATTTTAACCCATATCTAATACATATTTCAGGAAGTGTATTTGAGATTGTCCGCTCATTGGGCAATCATGTGTTTTTAGAGTACTAGACCTTAGATAGCAAAAGTACTCCCAGAGGAGCCGCCAATCCAAAAGCTGCTTTGGCCATCGTAAACTATGCAACACCGTTGACGTCAGTGTGTTATTTTTTGGCAAAAAGGGAACTGAGCCAAACTCGTTTTGGCGATAATCTTTATTGGGTCGCTTGGTGGCTCTTTTGGGAGTACTTTTGCTCTCTAAGGCTCTACTTGAGCAGCAATAGTATTGGGTCGTATTGACATGCCGTATTCTCGAGAGTGCAACTTTTTTTAAAAACATTTTAAATATATATAAACAAAATTGATAAAAATAAATACAACAATCTAAAATTAATATAAGTTTTCTGTGTTTTAATATAATGAAGAGTATATTTGTACTCAAAAGTATAGACTAAAAATATAAAAAAAACTAAATGATTGCAATTAAATGTAAAACTAAATTAAATTTATCATAAAAAGAACTTCAAAGTGCAAATAAAACAGTAGTAGTATTTTATTGTAGAGAGAAGATAGAATATTTTTATTGAAAAACGTTTTACATTTAATTTGAAATTATCTTGCATTTTTATGTATAAAATACAGATATTTGCTAATATTAAATAAACCAAAGAAAAATTTTGTCTTCTTTATAATTTATGCAAATAAGCACGAAAATATTAATTTCAATTAATAAATGAAATGTTAGATAATTTGTTTTAATTAGATTTCAAAATCTTTTAATGTAAAATTATTTACAAAATAGCACAAAAATTAGTTTCATTACATATAAAGCAATCTGTTAGTTTGTTGTGTATTCTAGAGAGAGCAAATATGTTTTCCATTGTCATCTTATTAAAATTTATTTTTAAAATATGTTTTATAATTATTCAAATATAACATGAAGCTTGCAATAAGTAACTAATGAGGTTGTAATTTATAACATTTAAACAAATTAAAACACTTAAAAAAAATAAAAACGTTCATTTTATTTAATAAATCCTAGAGCTTAACATTTTTTGTAATTTGAAAATATGCACAGGTATTATGCTGTTTTAGTAGATATGTACTGTATTCTATTTGATAAGCTTTTGTTTGGAAAAAAAATATTTTTGAAGATTGAAAATGAAAATATAAGAAAATTTTTTTGACAATTTATACAGTAATTCTAATTATGGATTCAAATAAACTTAAATTCTTTTATTTTTTAATTTTAATATTTATTTTACTTTTATTTATTTTTAGTATTTTTAACTGTTTTGAGTACCATTTATTTTAATTTTAGAAACTTTATCTTGTAATTTTTTATTTACTAACAGTAAAGCAGCAAATTAAAATTAAAATCATATTTATGAATTAAGATGAGGAGGTTAAGGGGTATTTGTCCCCATTGGTACTCCATAATCGGTACGCCAGTTGCTAGTCAGAAAACTGGGATTTATTATATCTGTGATCATTAAACTTAAACATCTTGTAAATTTCTTAGAATAAAGGTTTTTAAGATAGAAATAATATTTCTTAGAAATTTTCTTCCATAGTGATAAAAAACAGGCATAAAATTAAAATTTTATTGTATAGCTACAATAAATAAAAATTCCTTCTTTCAGCAAAGGAATTAGATTAACAGTGAAATATGAATTTATTTTTCCATAGATATGATAAATATAAATCATTTTAAAATATAAAAGTCTCAAAAGATAATTAATTTCTCAGCAAACATTCTCTAAAAGACCAAAACATGGGTATATTTAAACATAAAGAGAATATCTACTAGTAATAATACATAAAAACATATTTAAAACACATGTACACAACATAACAATGTTACAGTTATGAAGAAGCTACTTCATGTTAATAAAATATTTATAAATATATATTGAAGTACAGAATTCTAAATCATAGTTATCCTAAATTATTAAGAAATTAATCTTAAATCCATTACATTGTCATCTTTATACTTTTGGAATTAAAGTTAAGCGTTATGGTTTTTTTTTTTTCATTGTACCATTTGAATTTAAAATTTTTCTTAAATAAATATCATAATTAACATGTATAAAATGAAAATTTTATTGTATTACAGTGTAATAAATTAAAAATTGATTCCTTTAGTTAGGGCTTAGATTAACGGCGAAATGCGTGAATTTGATTTTTCATTGATATGTCAAATACAAAAAATTTTAAATTATAAAAATTCTCAATAGATAATCAATTTATTAGCAAACATTCTCTGAAAGACTTAAGTATGAATAAATTTAAGCCTTAAATAAAATATCAACTAGATATAATAACTAAAACAAATTTTTAAGAAATGCTCGTAACATAACAATGTGGCAGTTAGAAAGAATTTCTTCCTGTTAATAAAAATATATGTAATGTATTCATATAACATAATATATATGAAAGCACAGAATTTCTAAATCCTAACTATACAAAATTATTAACAATTAATAATAAATTTTAAATTCATTCATTGACATCTTTACTTTCTTTTAACAATTTTTTGAAATTAATGTTAGGGCTATGTTTTCATTGATTATTAACTTTTTTTTTAAAATACACAAATCTACCATTTCAAAATTCTAAAATATTTTTTCTTGTTTTGAAAGTAAATGTTCCAAAATATATATTTGAAAACTCTTTTGCATTTAAAATATAATTATCCTTCCACCCTTTTCTAATTTATCCCTAAAGATCTTTTTACTTTCTAAGTGTTTCAATAGACAGAAATAAAACTATTTATTTGTTAAAGATATTTTATAATCAGTTATCTAGGTAAAAATGAAGTAGTAAATTAATTTCAATTACTAAATTATGTATCCTTCTTTTTTATTATATGTGTCAGATCTTCAAATCTTTACACTGCATGTTATAATCATATATGGCATACATTTGTATAACTCAACCTTTTTATCTATTTTAATCATAGAACCATAGGAAAAATTATAACTATCTGCTTGTGCAGCTAGACATATTTGAAGCTATCTATTGATTGTTGATGTAGTGGTTTCTTTTTACATTTGTCTTTTCTTCACAATTTCACATCCACTTATTTTTTTTAATGCCACCAAATGCACCTGAGGCTATTATTAATATAAATCTGCACAAACCATGTTTTGTACAAAATGTTGAGTGCTTATGGAGCGAAGTTGAATTTAAAAAAAAAGTAATGGCAACATATCATCAATATTTATATTCATTTTTGGTTTAGCCTATGTGGTGTTATATGCAATTTTGATGAATGAGAAGAAAATAAAAATGATGAGAAGAAAGTAAGAGTTTCTTTTACAACGAAGAGAAATTTAGGTACAACATCTTGCGAGAGATTACCAGGTAAAATGAGTTGATTAGTTTGAGAGTGGATGGGGCTAGTTCCAAAATGACAGGAATTAGCTGCCATTGAGTATTTTGTATGGAAGTGCAGTTTCGAAGAAGGTTTTGAAAATTCCTGGTCTCTAATCACTCACCACTTCCACATCCGTAGCTGGTTTGTTGGGAGCAGAATCAGAAAGCTCTTGCTCTTCCGAGTGCTTTCTTCAGAGTGAACAGGGGTAAAATTGCAGAATAGGCTTCGTTGAGATTTGGCATCAAAAATTTTTTAGCCAATTACCGCCAAATAACAGGTTGCGATTGTATTTGAAGTGAATGCAAAAAATATAAGAAAACC
>BPLQ01005075.1:0-24398 GCA_021605075.1 Caerostris darwini
TAATCAAATACTATTTATTAAAATCCAAATACTGAGCGGTTATTCAGTCAACTCTCAAGGCACCATTTTCTTTTTGACGTTCAATTTGAGACATACGTACGTTAAAGTATGTCAAAATTTATGTATCAAATTAAAATGTTATACACAAAACCAGATTTATTAAGGTAAATTTTTTTAATGATCATTGAAGCAATTATTGCCTTTTTTTAGGAAATACTTTGCATCATATCAGAGTTCATAATGTTAAAGTTCTTTTGAATATTTGTCCATCGCAGAAAGTTCAGCAATAAAATTAAATTTGCTAATATATATATGCATATCTTAAATATGTATAATTTTCTCTGTACATAACAGTTATTTTTTGTCTATTATACATAGTGTTTATAAACAATTTATAATGTAATCCAACTACCTACCGATTGTTTATAAATTTTTATACATTTTACAAAGCGTACTGATAAGAAAACAAAAAACTTCCTTCCATTTTATCACATGTCCTTCCATACAGGAAAATAAATAATAAAAAATATAATAATTGCTTATAATAAATCTAATACAATCAGTTATGTAAACTATCTCTTTATAGCATGTCATTTGATGTTTCTTTTCGTGAAAACGAATCTATAATTTTGTTAATCATTGGAAGTAAACATGTATTCTAATCAACTGGAAATTATTCAGTTCCGCTCATTGACATACGATCCAATTAATGCACTTAATGCCTCTATGTACACATGTAAATTACTCTCAATGGATATTAAATTAGAGTAGATTTCTCTGACTAATTTAATACCCAGACACGTTATAATATTTTACTCTATGTATTAATATATTAATGTTAGAACTTCGTTCATACATAATAAGTAGCGTAAAAGACTTCCTCTAATAAGGAGATATATAATTTTCAGGGGAATTACTAATGAAAATCAACGATATTTTCTAAAATATTAAATAAAGAACATACTACGCATGATGCCGATAAAAATCAAAAAGATTTACAATCGTCTTGTCATAACTTTTTTCTTTCTAATGCAGCTGGCAAACACAGACAGCTTGGTCTTAGATGCCTTAAGGCAAGTGCTGCACAGACGTACTCACTTTGCATTACCTAGGGGGCGCGTGTAACTTGAAGATAAGCCACGGACGCGGAGTAACAATTCCCCCGCAACGCTCTACGATCCTATTAGACCGGGACCTACTTTTTAAAGTGGATTCCGAACCACTACAAACAACCATGGCACCGCCGGGACTCGAACCCGACACCTGTGGTACCGAGCGCCAGAGCGCTAACCACTCGGCCATTCAGGCCCCTTGTCATAACTTTATATAGTAATATTGCAAAAGCGTTTTCTGAATTTTTAAATATCTTTAACCTCTAAACATCCATGTCAGCATAGGCTTCAGGTTCGAATCCTGGCGGTGACATGGATGTTTGTTAGTGGTTCGGAATCCACGTTAAATTGTTGGTCCCGGTCTAATTAGCCTAATGTGTGTAAAAAAGGACCGTAGAGTGACATGCCAAACCAAACTAACAGTGTCAGAGAAAGAAGTGTAAAGCGGGAGACCTTCTGTATTACACTCAGTTTAATACCTCCAGAACATTCATTCAAAATATGGAACGATAGAAAATCTTGCAACTATGCCTTTTTTGTTGTGGAACATTGTTGGAACTCGTGTTAGACGTAGAGATATTACTAACAAACCCTCAACATTGAAAATGTTGAAAATGAGGACATTGTGTTTTGCATGTACTTTTAAGGGTAATTGCTTCACTTTTTAGCGTTATATAAAAACTCCTAAAACTTCCACCAAGCAACTTGAGTGTCGATGCAAGATGCTTAAGAACAGGGGTAACTGCAACTGACCCTACCAGCGAATTTGAACTTTAACCCTTCTTCTCTCCGTTACATAACTATTCTTTTGGGTATAGTTCTTACTCTACAAGACCTGACATTAACGGTATATCCTTAAGAGTAGATTTTTGTATACCATGAAAACCATCAGTATAATTATGGACCTTCAATTGAAACACTTTGTTCCTAGAAGTATACCTTAGACTTGAAATGATACTATAACACTAAATTTAACTGCAAAAACTGTCATAAATTAAGCCTGAAAATAAGAATACATCTTTTAATACCAGTTTTTCTATAAAAATTATTTCTTTATAAAGAATACATAGTTATTAATTAGCATCACAAAAACGAAAAACAACCTTTATTGTCATTAAAATTAATCATTTAAAAAATATCATTCAAAAAGTAACGTGGAGGTTTTCCCACAAAACTTTTTTTAATTTTTTATAGAGGAACGCCCCTTTTAATGAGCCTTTATTGATCCACCTATTCTTAATACGCCTATTGTATACGGCAGAGAACATCCAACAAATAAAAGGAATGCTTGTTGTGGAATAGGTATTGTCACCCCAACAATTGCCAGATAACCTGATGTTGAGTATAGACATACGTTGCCAAGCAAACATCGCAATTAAGGCAGTTCATACCTCTTATTAAAAGACTTCTGCTTGTTGTTCTACCTCATGGGCAGACACACATTTCTATTGTGTTACTATTTCTATAAATTCTTCTCTTTTTTTTGTCAAGGCTTAAACTGCGATCCCTCATAATTGTAACTTTAAGTTAACTGCTCCATGCTTAGTACATAAACATAAATTAAAATGGTTGAGATCACTTCCAATGATGTGCAAAACTTAAACAACAATGTAATTTTAAGTAGACAAATATAAAGTTAATGAAATCCAAAACCAGATTATCCACCAACTATTAGATAATCTGGTGTTGAGTATGGAAATACTTTGCCAAACAAACATTACAGTTAAGGCAGTTCATACCCCTTACTTAAAGACCTCTGTTTGTTGTACTTTCTCATGGGCACACAGACATTTGTATTAATGTTACTATTTTTATAAATCTTTTCTTTTTTTGTCAACTGCTTTTCCCCCTTACTGTAACTTTGAATAACCACCAGGCCACATTGGTATCTATCAATTTAAACTTCTTGGGTAAGTTATCGTCCAGATGGTTAATTCTAGCAGTATTCTATCTATGAACTTACAGAGAATTCGACTTTCTTGTTAGAGAGATTATCCAACAGTTATTGCCCATAGACATTTGTATTAACGTTACTATTTCTATAAATCCTTTTTATTTAATTAATTCCGTACCATATGCGCACTTTTCATTTTTACGTTAATATGCTTTTTTTCATCATTTAAACACAAAATACGATTTCTTTTTTCCGAATTTTACGAAACCCATGTGATTTCTTGCGACGTAAAAAAATAAAAGTTGCGCTTAAATTTTTGTGTATTTTACATTTATAACTTTTTTGATTGTCACATGATAATATTTTGAAAATTACATCTGCAAATTATATTAAGATTTGAATAGATCTATGAATTTATTTTCATTATCTCACTAGAACCTCCTCCATTGATCCATAATAATATGATGGTGGTGTTTACTTTCTAAAGACACCGGGTATTGGCAGGGAACACTATCCTCTGTTAAAGGCAAACGCGATCGTGAAACTTACACATTTACCCGACAAGTAATAAACATGTCTCTGCCATCTGTTAAGCTGTTGCGAAAATGGTTTTTGATGACTGTTGAAGTTAACTAATGACTTTTTCGGCTTCAAAAATATTGACATTTATAACAGTTTGAAGACAACAATTTTTTAATTTATCTTATAAAGTGGATATTTAATATCATTTCGCATCATTCTGTAATATCTTTACAAACCAAATTTTGAATAAACTGACAATATTTTTTTAAATCACTGGCTTATAGTGAAACACTGACGAAAGTAACGATTAAAATTTGGTTTATTTATTCATACAAATAACGAAGACCAAAAAGATATTATTAAGTTTTTTATGAATGCATAGCTGTGAATAAATTATGAATGCGTAATTGTAATACTTACACATAGTGAAAAAAAAAGTGTGAATGTATAATTGTAATCAAAGAAAATTATGAATTAATCTCTATAATTTAAAAAAATTTACTCTTTTTTTTAAAACTTTACCACTTTTGTATCATGCTATCCTGTACATTTTTGTATTATGTACATTTGTATTTTTGCCTTAATTTACATTAAATTTCACATTTAATCCAATACAATGTTTATTTTCTAGTGACCCTTTGTGATCTGGACATTCTATAACATTTGTTTAACTATTTCTCATGAACGTCAATATTGAAGCCCAATCAATTGTAAAGCCAAGTAATTTAAGCCCAAATCAATTTTTTTATAGCTGAATATGACACAATTTTTTTAGAAATATGTCTTCCCATTGTGGATATACATAAATTGCAGTTACCACTTTTGACATTTTTTTTGCCCTAAAAAAGTTTTTCCACAAAAGTGAATCAAACTATATTACAGCCAATATTTGAAATTATTTAAATCATTGAAAAATAACCCATTATTAAACTTATATATTATTGAAAATGTTTTTTTTTTGTGAATTATGAACCAACCAAAATTATAAAAAAATTATTTAGATTCAGAATTATTTCGTTTCCACATCACCCAGGAGGTAGAAATCTCGATGCGCTTTTTTTAGAGAGGTGTCGCCAGGAGCCCTAATCCTCTTTTGCTGTCAAGAATATTGAGGTGATTCGTTTAGATGGACATAGACTATTTTTTTATCCGCTTGGTGTAGGAAGATCAAATAATACAATTATTTTGATAATTTTTTATCCATTTGTAAATGCAGTTAGGCTTTCTTGATATATAATTACAGTATTTTCATATTGTTAAATGATCTTTGAAATTTTTATTTTTTTAAAAGCTTAGCTTAGCTTTTATAGCATCCCACGAATTAAAGTGGACTTTAACAGCCTCTGCTATAACGCCAGTTATTAGAATGGTAAAAATTGGTTGCCAATGAATACAAATCATAAAAATGTGCAAATATAGGATGAGCACAATACATCCATATCCAAGTAGTTCGATTTCAAAGGGATCTTTCTGGTCCCAATCATAGTCATTGCAATCATATCCAGAATCCTTCATCTTTTTACCAACAAATCCGATCAACAAAATCATACCAGTGATGTCAATAATATCCAATGCATACCAACTCATAAGAAACATCGTTGACAATATACCGAAACTCACTTTCCCCAACAACACCTTTCCTTCCTCAAAATTCATCATCAATCCGCTTGAAATATCCAACACAAATCAATAAACCTCTTTCCTCTTTAGAAGAGACGATGAAATTGCAATATCACACAAGTTCTCCGCTTTTTTTGCAAAAAATATCAATATATATTAAATCGCAATCAAAATAATCACTGTTCGCTCAAATGGCCACGAACAAAATATGAATAGCAACAGAAGGTGCCTAAAACAATGAGATACCTTAACAACACCTTTCGTTTTTGCATTTTAACATTGTTATTAAACAATAAAATCTACTTTATTGTTAGGGATAGCATTGTTACAGTTTATTATTATTTGGGATTCTGAGAAATATATATATTTCTTCACGTTTTATTTGTATATTTCTCATTTATTTATATTTTATTTATATATTCTGAGAAATATATATATTTCTTCATATTTTATTTATATATTTCTCAGAATATATATACAGAGAGAGAGATAAATTAAGAAATAATATTTACAAATGTATGTCACAAAATAAATATCAAAAATTCACCATTAAAGTGCATATACTTAGCTATAAATATATCCTTCACAAATTTCAATAAAAAACATATTTTTCATAATTTTTTTCGGACGTAAGTTTTATTAGTTTGGATGAGTTACATCAAATTCAAAAATCATTCGAATAAACTTTATTTGGTAGAACCATAACAATTTAAATTAGTCTGAATAATTTAAATCAGATTATCCAGTTAAGATTAAGTTTAGAAAATCAACTGATCAATACAACATGAATCATGAATCATCACTGATTAGACAATAAATGCTACCATATTTGTCAGGGAAATTTTCCAACACATGAGTATGTTCTTATATCTGCAGATCAGATAAAAAATAGAATTTGCGTTATTTATTAATATAACGGTTAAAATATTTCACCTCTTGGATTTATTGATATTTTGAATTCTTCTTCTTCCTGCTTTATCATATCTAATGGCAAGGAAGTTTAACACGCAATGCGCTGATGACAGACATGCATACTTGTGAGACTTGTGCTTACTTGTATCGTAGTTGTACTTGAGATCAAGCCGTATGTTTTTATTGGTGGACCTGCGTCAGAAAGTGTGAGCAGTAAAAAGTTTCATGGGAGCACATATCAAGAGCACAGTCTTCGTATCTTGGCACATGAACATATGCAGCTAAAGGTTGCTTGTCTTTCCAAACCTTTTTACCAGAATGATCAATAATTCTGAAAGTTGATTAAAACTTTTAGACACATTTACATCAAAGGAACAGATGTTATGAATGAAATATATGCAAAAATTTTATATGAGCAATATTTGTAGATAATAATTTTAATACAAATGCGTATCGAAGTTACATCTTCGGAACAATTTTAAATTAAAAATATTTAGCAAAATATATCACGTACAAAAAACGAGATCTTATAAGTAAAGAAAAACATATTGCCATTGAAAGAAATCAATGTTACTACCATTATTATTATTTTTTTTATTTTTCAATATAAATTATAAAATTAGTTTATAAAATATTTAATTATTTGTATGTTTGTCAAAAAAACTCATGTCAAATTTAATTCAGCTTAATAGAAACTATTTCTCGAAAAGCAAATATTGTATTTATTTACCTAAGCAATACCGGAGTTATTTACAGTTTTCATAATATATCTTTTTAAAAGGGAGAATTAACGCTAATTATGATGGGCCACAATAATGTAATAATTATTTACGGACATTTTTAATTACATACGAATAAAAATTAAAAGTTAATGACAAAAATAAAAAATAAGTGCGACATCCACCCCACAGAACAATCCTAGGCTACTACTGAGGAACTTCAGTATGCATACTGCTATGTCCAAAAAGTAAGACAAATTTTCAATTTAAAATTCCCGAGGCTTATGGAATTTCAATTTTTGTTTTCTTTTTTAGGTCGCTGGCACTGTCCTTGACATCTCTGAGAAATTTGACGTGAACAAATATTCATTAGTGTTTAAGTTACGTTTGGCTTTGACGCTAAAACTGATTCCGGTCATTTTCGAAATGTCTGAATTAATTGAGCAAAAAACTTGCATTAAATTTTGTTTGCGGAAACGTATAAAATGTTTCAGAAAGCATTCTGTGAGCATTCCTATATCTGAAAGAAATTTTTAGAAGGGGTATAAATAGTTCAAAGAAGGCAGAGAACGCGTTGAAGACGAAGAGTCCTCTGGTAGATTATTAATCTCAACCGACGAAGCTCACGTCAAAAAGATTAAAGATTTAGTGCTTGCAAACCGTCAATTTACAATAAGATACCTTGTTGATGATGTTGGAATTTCAAAAGTATGGGTAAATTCCATTTTGGGTCTCAAACACGTCAAATCTCGATTGGTACCGAAAACACTGAAGCTTACACTGCATTGATTCTTCGTGATTGTTTTGCCAAAAATGAAACCCATATCATTCCACAACAACCGTATTCACACCGTGAGACTTCTGGCTATACCCTAAACTCAAAAAACGGCTCCGGGGAAACCGTTTGGAGTCGATTGAAGAGATCCAGCATGAATCGCCGCACGTTTTGAAGGCCATCCCTGCCGATGACTTTTTAGCATGCATTGTGGATTGGAAAAAAAGTTGGCATAAGTGCATTGTGTCCGGAAGGGATCACTTTGAAGGCGATTAAAATAAATTTGGAAGAATAAATACAGAGTTTTTGAAAAAAAATAATTGGTCTTACTTTTTGGACACTGAAGTAAAGAGGATTCTGCTGATGCCCTGCCGTAGGTGTTGCCAGATATACGAAAGGAGCAGCTACAATCTCTCGTTCTGACTTCACTGACATCCCGGCAAGGACCTAGAAATAAAAGATATTGCAAATCCTGGAGTAGCAGTTTTAGCATTTGTTTTTTTTTAGATCTCTGGACAAGGGGATTTATTTCTGAAGCCCTTTCCGGAACTCACTGAAGTTCTGTGTGGCACCCCACAGAATGTTTATGTGAACGGCCTTTTTTTCTGAGAGAGAGAACAGGACATTAGACAGGGTTTGAGATTTCAGTTTTTGGCTGCACTGGAATCGCATAAGGAAAGTAAACTGGTATTAAGTTTGACTAATGAGGAGGGTAAAATAAATTTGTAGAAGGACAGAAGTAATGAACTGTAAATCATTGTTACTGATAATTTTTCTAGGTATACCATACTGAGAGAAGACTGATTCGATTAATGTTAAGGAACATTCAAGTAAAGTGGCTTGAAAAAGAGGAAACAACTCAATTCATATCATAGCGCAATTTTTAATATCCATTGGTTGACTATATTAGGCAATGGTCAACCAAGTCTATGGAAAGTATTTCAAAACATTGTGAATAGACAAAGGTTTCTAGCAAACCATCAGGCGTTTGATTTGTAGCCTTATAACGAATGTATTCAGACAGATTACAGAGGATTCAATAATCGTTTGAAATATTTGATGACTATTTCTTTAAAAATTATTACTGGTTTATGCGATTCGTACTATTTCTTGAGAACACATGGAAACCGGCAAGGTCGAGTTCACATCCGAACGAATCGTTCTATATATTTGGACTTCCTTTTTCTTGTTCTGATTTGAATAGAACTTAAATGATTTTCTGCTCTCACCCACATGAAGGCGACATTCTCTGCTAGGTACCTACGCCAAAGCACTGTTTTAGTAGCTATTGTTTGCTTTGCTTTGCTTTCTTTCTCTTTGGGAAATGTAATCAATTAAAATTTACAAAGTATTCTTAAAGTTATATAAAAATGACTTATTATCGCTTTTAGGTGATCATTACATTTGTTAATTTTTAAAGAGAAATTGCATAATTTTTGTGAGGATTTTAGTGATGGTTTTACGGATAATAAACATTGAGTTCTTTTATTTTATTTATTTTTTTTGTTTAACATCATGCTGCTGGAAGTCTTCAATATTTGATGCATTCCTGTGTGTGTGTGTGTGCCTTCCCCACTTCCGTACTTGGAAATTGTAGCCTGAGAAGGGCGAAAATAATTCCGTGGGAAAGTTAAACACTTTAAGTCTTAGACGTATAAGAGAATAGCCGTTTAGAAAATGTTGTTATTTTTTAATAGAATTTAAATTCTAATATTATGAAATTATAAGTCACACCCCGTATACCCCGCTTCTTTTACAAAATATTCAATTAAAATACATTTAACTCTGATATATCAATACTGAGAAATTAACCAAAACAGGATGCATTCTAGTAATGAAATACACAAAATCTAATCTTATTAATACATTAATAATAGGCTAAAAATATGCATAATACACTACAAATTGTATATAAAGGATAATGAAATACTGAAATTCGGAAGTAAATTTTGTCGCGGTTTATTATGTTTTCGTTCATAGCCGTTTGGCGAATCAAATCAATTGTAGTTTGTATTGTAATTGTATAAGCTATAATATTGATGGAATACTGTAAAAGAGATCTCAGTTGGTGAAAATATGCGAATACATTGCAACTTTCATTGGCCATTAAGCTACATTTTGGCGTTGTATTGATTAATACAGTGGCTAAAACTTGTATGTTTCAAACAACAATGCGGAGTATTACAAAATTACATTAATGATTGTTGTAATTTCATCTAGCTAATTTCCTGGCACTATAGTCCATGTTGGACCATGGCCGTCTGCCTACTGTCAGATTCCGAAACAGGAGATGTTTTCTTTTTACGGGGTAGCGTTGTCAATCCTAAGACCAGCAGTTTTATTAAACTGGGGCCTACGATTTAAAGTGGATTCCGGACCACTACAAATACCCATGACTCGAACTGTAACACCGAGCTCTAGTCACTCGGCCATCAGTCCCTGTAATTTCGTGTAGGCAATGTAAAAAGCGCATATTTAACTTTTTTTTAGAAGTGTACCTCGTATTATTGGCTTCAATAAATATCATTAGTTTCTTTGATATTAAGAATCAAGATTAATAGTTGGAATATATAAACATATTTCAAGAAAAATGGATTCGTTCTATAATATAATCTCTATATCTCCAACAAATAAACTGTTTTTTTTTAATTTAAAAGACGAATTTATTTTAATATAATTAATTATTTATAGTTTTTTAATTAAAAAATCCATTTAAAAGTTAAAAATATATTTAAATCTTGCAAATTGTGATACACATCAGATAAAAGTCCAATGAATTCAAATTTTCAGAAATATTATGCAATATATATATAATTTCATGCAAAAGACATTAAACTTTCATTCAACAATAAAGACTTTATATTAGTTTATCAAAATAGAAAAGTGTAATATGAATTATGATTATTAAAACGGGATACAAATTTCTACTTTGAACACAAATGAATTTCTTGGAATAATGCACACACTTCCTCGAAAATTTACGATTCACAAACATAAAACTCAATATGCAACATTCTTGAGAAATCTTGAAATTTTGTAATAAACTCTCCAATCCATTGCTAGAGCGTTACTCAAATAATTACTATCACAAAGCTTTCACAAAGCGTCGTCCTTTAAGTCGACTGCTAGATGGCAGTCGGCGATCTTCAAATAAAGACTAATGGATTGAAAGCGGCTGGCTCTTCTGGGAAAAGCTGAGACACTTCGCGAGACGATGTCGCGAAATTTGTCTCTGTTAAGCAGCATTTTGTTATGCTGCGTAACGCAATTTCGCCATTTTCATTTAGCAAATTTAGTCCGTGAGTTGGTTCTCTTTTATGAGTAAGAAGTCGAAAACGTTTGAGAACTTCGATTGTGTACGCATTTAAATTTTGCAACTTTCTGTTTGCTTGATTAATACCGAGACTTATTTCGTTATTTCTCCTCTTGAAGTAAATTACTGATATAAAATGTCCCCGGTGTTCGGAAGTGCGTCTAATGAATAAGTGGGTGGAATTTCAGAGTTTGATTAAGTGCTTCCAAGAGTTTTAAATCGAGAAAAATGAGTTGAATTGATAATGAAGTAATATTTCACATTTGAGAGTGATTTTAATGATCATCATATATGATTTTCATTTTCTTTTTGGAATATATGATTTCATAACCAGTTTGTTTCTAATACATATTTATAGTATACAAACATTTAGTTAAATTTAAAATTTTTCAGTGGAATCTATGAAATTCATTTTATTTTATTATAAAAATTTAAAATTACTTATACTTATTAGAGAAACCATTTTAAAGACACACTACGTTTTCCATATTTTTTATTTAAACATTTAATGCTTGTCTATACTGTAAACAAATATATATCAGTGAACAGATTCTATCAAGTAGGATTATTATTATCCATGTTACATATGTGATTGGTAAATGCATGGTGAATCTAATCCAAAGCAAAATTTAGAACAAACGTGCTTGTCGTAAAAAATAGCTTGTTATCGGAGAATTCTATATAATTGTTTTATATTTAAGAGAAAACATTGTAATAAACAAGTAAAAAAAATATATGGATGGCATCATCCGATTATAGCAATAAGTGGATAGGAGATAATAGGATATCACGAAGAAGGCCAAAGAGAGTCGAAAGTATACAAGGCCATGAATGTTAATCCTTCTATAATTTCTTGTTTGTGGAATAGGTATCAAAGTAAACTCAAAAGGAAAAGAAGAGCATAAATGGATATCTAAGATTCACAACTTCTAGAGATGATCATTGTCTAGATCGCCAAGCACGACGCCTCAGATGAATGACTGCACATCTGTTGTTTCCATAGTTTCAGCACCAGCAGGAAGAGCTTTATCATGTTAAACTGTTTATATATGGCAAACTTGAGAAGAAGTCGTAGGCATGAAGACGTTATCTGCATTCTATTGACAACCTTGCACAGAATAAGCCACTTAAACTGGAACTGAAATCACCTCAGCAGGACAACAACAATTGTGTATCGGGCTCTTTACCAACGAATCCCTGATTAGCCTACACAAATATTCCTGATTCATCAGGCCAGCATTATCTGCGAATTTCTTGCTTACAAAAACGATGATTTGACGGTTTGGTCTGGTTTGACCGCTCTAATCTACCCCATCCACCTTCATGGTACAGTGATTGCAGCGTTCTAAAGAAATAACTTCCTTGAACAATATGTTCCGCCATTTCTTAAAATAATGAATTCTAATTCTGTTTTTACTTGGAATAACACTCAATTTCATAGGGCTCACAATGTCAGAATATGAAACACTGCTTCGTTTGAATCACCATCAGGATCACCCTGCTTGAACATGCTTCGGGGGGGGGGTAAATTCAATCAGTTCACCTCGTAGGAATCGTTTTGTGTTAAGAGCATGTCTTTTCCATTAGTGGACAAGCCGTCATTATTGATTTATTATTGACATCAATCAAGGCTACTGGACATGTGCTCCCAGCAGAATTAATTACAATCCGTATTGCCAAACCATTAGCAATGAAAATTTTTCCTCCCAACAATCCAGCTTTTGTGTTATTCTGTGTTATTTAATTACACATGGCAAAAAATATCAGAGACATTTCTTTTCACTGAGATTAAAATAGCTATTTGTTCCTAATTTTGAGTAGCTGAACATGAATTCGATAAAGGAAATTTGAACATGAAATTCGATGTGTTTTTCAATAAAACAATGATGGAAATACTTTGTTCTTCAAATATTACTTCTCCACATATAAAGCAACAATTATTAGCATGATTAATGCATTATTGTGATATCACATCTCTAAAAATATAATACGTTTAACTAAAATACAAATTCACTGCAATCATTTCTTTCTCTCACAAAACGACCCGTACAGCTAACTGCTATCGCGTTTTTACTTTAGAATTAAGGCAATATACAGTGCTGATAGCCAAATTGGCTTCGTCTCCTGCAGACTAATGAGCACCAAAGGTTTTACTATATAGTAGCCCTAAAGCTTTTTTAAAAAGCAATGGCTCTGAATTTCTTTTTTCAAGTATATTTTAAGGAATGTTTATTTTATAATATATATTTTTTTAATGCGCACTACTTTACCATAAAATAAACTTAAAATACACTTTTCATATATTTTTAAACACGTGTAGACAAAATAACTTCAATTTTACACTAAATTCATTCTTCATCTAGTTAGCCTACCCACTAAATAACTCACTGGCATTACAGTCCATGTTGGACCATGGCTGTCTGACTACAGGACAGATTATGAAACAGGTTTTTTTATGGGACTGAATTATCAGCCCTACTCCCAAAGATGTGCAGTCGTATTAGACCGAAATCTACTGTTTAAAGGGGATTCCGAACACCAACAACCAACCATGCCCCCACCGGGACTCGAACGCGAAACCTACGGCATCGAGCGCCAGAGCGATGGTCACTCTCCGGTCTGATATTGTAAAATAACTCATTCTCTTGACTGTTTATAAAATTTGGTTTGTCGCTCTACGGTCATTTTGTGCCCACAAGGACTAAATAGACCGGGACCCACATTTTAAAGTGGATTCCAAGCCACTAACAGACATCCATGGCACCGCCAGGATTCTAACCTGAAGCCTGTGGTACCAAATGTCTATTTATAAGAAAAAGATATCATCTACGGGAAAGTTTGAATTTGTTCTCTTGATACAGATTTTAATTAATATAAATTTTGGATAAAATTAGATGGAAGATTTAATAGTTTTTTTCTGAATTTTGCAAGAAAGATAATAGTAAACCTATTAAGTAAATTCGATATATGATAATAAAAGAACATTAAATATAAAAATAAATCCTTAAATGCGGTGTTTAAATAAATATAACTAAATCAAGCAAATGGTTAGCTACTTAAATTTATTAAACATGTATGGTTATGTAATTAAACATGTATGGTTATGTAATTAAACATGTAACTGCAAAAGAATTAGGCTTTTGTAAAAATTATTCGAATTTTACCTCTTCTACCATTATCTGCAATGGTCTAATTGCCTCGAAATTAACATCAAAACTATTTTTTCGACAAACTTTGACTTAAACGGATTAAATAAACAGTTTCTGCGTTATATATTTTAACTTTTCTGCATAAAGCACAAAATTTTAATTTCGTGGAACTTTTTTTTCTTTGGCATTTCTAATTACAACAAATTAGCTCCAATTCCTAAGAGAACTCGACTTAATTCTAATTGAATCAAGCCCATACTGTGAGTTCATTTGATAATGATCCAGGTGAAAATTGTCAAATTGCTTTAAAGTTACTTAACTATTCACCATTTATTGAAATGCGATTGAAACTTAATTATTTCAGGAAAGGACATGAAATTAAATATTTTCAAAGAATGTCAAGGAAAAATGTACACAAAAATATACCCATTCATCTTAATTGAGTAGGTTATTTAAATTATATAAATAAATTATTTGATTTTTCTAAATGTTAATTGGAATTTTATTATCTGAACACCTGCGAAGAATTTTAAGAATTTTTTTTTTTAAAGTTTCTGTAATTTTTTAAAAAAACATTTCTTACTATTTTATATTTCTTTATATTTTATTTCTTACTATTTTGCTATTTCTTACTATGTAGAATTTCTTTCACTATTCAATGAAATAGTATTTAAACTACTTATTTCAAGAAATGACATTAAATTACGTATTTTCAAAGAATATGTAATAAAAATATGTACAAAAAAATACTCCCTCTCCTTAATTATGTTAGTTATTAAAATTATATTAGTAATTAATTTCGTTTTTGAAATTAAACATTTTAACTCTAATCATTAAAGAAATTTAAGCAATAGTTATCAGCACAATTTTCTTTAAACATTATTTCGCTACTTAGTTTTAGATCTGGAATATAAGTCGCCCTTTTTCTCAATGTATGACTTATATACAGAACACGACCAGTAAAGCGTAATTGAAAGTTTTCATTTTATGCAGGGGTGGGTGCAATAAAACTATAGGTCGGAAAGTCATTAGTTGAATTCAAAGAAAAACATACCTTTGGAGGTGTTCTTCTAAATTGTTCAGGAAAGATATGCATGTATGCATATAAAAAGCCTTCTCCGTGTTCACCTGGGGAACGTTATATATGTAACGTATCTAGAGTAAAAGTGATAAACGGTAAGAGAAGTGCTTGAAACTTAATAAAAACCTTTATTTAGATTTAGAAAATGGCATTAAATAAATAATTTTCTTTTTCATTGACACAACAGCCCCATGATGGGCCAAGGCGGCTAGCACTCAGGTCTTTGGTACAACAAGCTTCAGGCTCGAATCCTGGAGTGGCATGGTTGTATGTTAGTTGTTCTAAATCCCCGTTAAAGTGTAGTTTCCGGTCTAATTAGCCAAAAGTGAGCAAAAAATGTCCGTAGAGCCAAACCAAATCGTGGTGGGCCAAGGCTGTCTGCTTAATAGCAGATTTCGAGCCAAGAGATATTTTTCTTTTTACGGGGTAGGGTTATCAGCCCCTCCCCCTCCCCTCAACGCTCTACAATCCTATTAGACAGGGATCTGCAGTTTAAAATGAATTCCGAATCATTACAAACATCCGAGGCTAGACTCGAACTCGAAATTTGTTTCACCAAGAAACAGAAATAAAGAATTTAGTTTAATAAGAGTTTCCGTTAAAAAAATTCATACTTATAATTTTACTTAAAGGAACTTAATCATTCTTTAGAATTTTTACGTTCTCGTATATTCGTATATTGTTTTGATTTTCTGAGAAACACGTATGCCAATTTTATTTTGGCGAACATACTTGACAATTTAATTTTAATAAATTTAATTGCCAATCCTAGAAATAAAAATTTAACGTAATTCAATACAGATTTTAAGCATTTTGCAAAGATTTTCCCATCGAAAAGTTATTAAGAATTCGTAAAAATTGACAAGGTAATCAATCATGCAAAAAGCAATGAAGAAAAAGGAGTACGATGTTTCCTAAATTATATACGTACTTTTTTACAATTTTTTTTTCTTTGTTTCACATGTTTTTAATAAAACTGTCAGCTGACAAGTTTACTGAAAGTTTTGTTTAAAATTACTTCATTTAAAACAGTATCCAGTCTGAACACTTCTAATAGTGTGTAATCATTTATCTCTTGAAAGTGTCAACTCACTTTTAAAGCTCAGCCTTTTGTCAAATGAATCAATGTAAACAAGTCTGCAACCAAGATAAATATTCATGAGGTCTTCCCATCTCATTCACACTCTTTGCACGTTGTTGTGGTGGAAACCCGCGAAAATTAAGTAAAAGATGCCCTTGATTAAGCATTATTTAAGATTTTTGAATGACTCCTGATCTAAGATTTATAAAAGTGTGTACAGGATAACAGAAGAGATTGCGATAGATCATTTTAAAGATATTCTTTAAGTTACCATTATATATTTAGGTACTGAAATATGTATATATAGCTCAATTTCAAAGACAATTTATTTAAAAATTTAGCTTTCTCATGTGTTTAAAATGCATGAGAGTGAATCAAACGCTAAATTATATGCGCATTAAAAAAGATATGAAGTCATTTAGTATGCTAACCTAATGTAACGCAAAATTTTCTACCACTTTTAATATACATATGAAGATAAAGATGCCAATTTGGACATCTTTGTTAAAATATAGTGTAGAGCAATAGTGTCCAAGATTATCGGTGAAGAATTCTAACGATTATCTTGGAGGCTATTGATAAGGATCAATTATTCATTCGAGAACAGGAATCGATTAAAATATTGATAGCGTTTCGAAGAAGATAATGGATGCACGTAAATGTTATAGATAAATAACTAAAAATGTAAATTTATAAAGAAATAAATAAAATATAATTATACAGAAATGATAAACTTTCTAAATAGCAAATACCTTCTTCCTCGAAGCTATTTTGGACAATTTTAATGAATCAAAAAAACCCAGTAGACATACAATTTATTTCGATTTAAAGTTGAGATTTTTTATTTTTGAACTTCCAACACTGCTAATCTTGTCTAGCGTTATTGAGCTCACTTATAATTGGGACAAACTAAGTAAATTGTATGAGAAATTAATAAAAAAATTAATTCAATATTTTTCAATCTCTATGTATATTCATGAGCAAATTAAAATGAAACAACCTGGATTTTGTTATATTTGTAAGGGTTTTAATAAAATAACTCTTCTTGAATGAAAATGATGATTAAATATAAATAATTTCTTAATCACAACATCGCAATTTATAAATATAAAATGAAAAATTAGTAAAATTTAACCATGGATAAAAAATATAATTTACTCCAAGTGTCATTCCATCCTCTGCCACATGATAAAACAAAAGAATTATTCAATTTATTACAGCCAAACTCGTATATTCTAATGCTTCTTAACACTGTCCGTTACTTCAATTGTAACAATATATCTTCTGGGCATAGTAGAAAAAAATTATAGTATGCCCAGTAGTATCACTTAAACCAAACCCCTTAAAGAGTCACTTAAATCTTAATCACTTCTAAAGAGTGACGCAATAGCAAAAGTGGAATCATGCCTTCATTGCAAACCGATCAAAATTATCAATTTCTCAATAGTATTGTTTACCCAATTTAAATTTACAATGATACATTCATAAAAAAGTGACATTGTATACTTGTTATTTTGTTAATCGAGTCGAAACTCAGTTTTATGTATTATTTATACCTCCTATTAAATATATCATGTTTAGAATGTAAAAAAAAGAGAAAACAGACAAACTATTGAATTTTTAACAAACTATTGAGTAAGTTTAGAAGAAATACGTTGATGTATACTATATGATGAATACAATAAAAACTGTAAATTAAGCAATCTAAAAATTCACAAAAAAAATATGCTTTTTATTCGTCCTATTGTGATTTCATAATCATAAATAAGAGGAAATGAATAGAAAAGCAAGAAATTCTTTGATGATTGATGAAAAAGGTTCATCACTCTGGTTTAGAGAAATATTTTTTCAAAAGGCCAAATAAATGGCAATCATTCATAAAAAAGTAAGATTGTATATTTGTTACTTTGTTATCGAAATTAAATTCAATGCGTTTTTTATACCCCTTAACAAATATATGTTAAAAATGTCAAAAAAGGGAAACATAATACCTTTGAGTACATATGAAAGGAATATGTTAAACTATACTATATTATATTATATATACAATAAACATTGTATATTAAGCAATATAAAAATTCACAAAAACGTGTTTTTTGTTCGCTCTACTGGATTGCGTAATAGAAAAACAGAGGAGATCTATAAAAATACAAATCATCTTACAATTGAGAAAAAAAGTTCACCAATCACTGGTTTAGAGAAATATTTTTTCAAAAGGCCAATTAAATTTAAATCATAACATCATACCTGTAAAGTGGGAGCTCTCACAATTCTTATCTCTTCCCATCATTCCCAAATCGGTTATAGCACCACCGGGTGTTTTCTTAGGCAAAGATTACAGTATGTCCAATTTGTATTACCGTTGCTAAAACCAACATTGTAGATAAACATTCGTTTCGGCAGTCTGTTTCAGAGCTATCGAATTAGTTCTGCGCGTGTTGCCAATGCGAGCAAGTTTTAACCTATACGCGTATTTTGCAGAAAATGTGAAGAGTTTATTTTTTCCTCGATTCTTCAATGGCGCGACAGCCGCATGATGGGCCAAGGCCTGCTCGCCAGATCTGAAACATGAGATGTTGTTTTCTTTATACGGGGTAGGGTTTTCAGCCCTACACCCATATTACACCGGGAGCTATGGTTTAAAATGGATTACGAACCATTATAAGTATCCATGACACCGCCGACACTCGAACCCGAAACTTGTGGCACGGAGCGCTAATCACTCGACCATCAGATTGCTCTTTCCTCGATTACATAAATATCGCCTTTTTGTTCTAATTCAGCTGGCAAACACTTAGACAGCTGTCTTTGATGCCTTAAGGCAAGCGATGCACTGACGTTACTCACTTGGCACTACCCAGGAGATTCGTGTACCTTAAAGATAGGCTACGGACGCGGAGTAACAATACCCCCTCAACGCTCTACGATCATGTTAGATCGGGACCTATGGTTTAAAGTGGATTCCAAACCACTACAAACATCCATGGCACCGTCGGAACTCGAACCCTCGGTACCACAAAAACCTGTGGTACCGAGAGCCGGAGCGCTAGCCACTCGGTCATTCAGGCCCTTACATAAACATCATTAGAAAAGAAAATCCGCTTTTATGTTTTCTACAATAAATTAAGTGCAATTAATCTGTTATGACAAAAAAAAACCGAAAATAATTAAAAGATTTGATTTACATTAATGTAGGAAAACTTCTAATTATTTTTAATTTTGGAACTAATACTACACTACCATATGATAAACTAGAACTAATTGAAACGATGTTTAATAAATCTGTCAGTTTTAAATCTGGTCTTTGTTAAAATATTTAACTATTGTTAAATCATAAATATATAACATAGAAACACAATAGCATGGATAATCCAAAAAAAATTTGAATAATGAATTAGTAAAAAAAGTGAGTTAATAGAATTTTTATGGATAAAGGCCATATAAAACAATGTAAAACAAGTAGTATTGTAACCCTGCTTCCTCCTACGTACTGCAAGAGCGCTCCCTGGGGCGTTCAGGAGATTTGTCAGTTGGCATTGAGACTCACCTGAGGGGAAGTATAGCGCAACCGGCACTGCCGCTGAGAAACACTTCATCCCGGGAGAAAATATATTTAACGCAAACTGCGTATAAGTTGGTTTACAAAATCTCACCCGAAGAGATAGTTTATTCCGCGCAAACCTAAGTATCGGGTTTTCGGATTAGAAGTGAAACCCTTCCACGAATTTTGAATTTTCTGTCTTCAAATGTGTTAAATATTGTATGTCTGTAATTGTACGTGATGTCTGTTCGTGTGTCAATAAAGCTGTGAGTTCTCCAACCTGTGTCTCAACACAATCACGCCTAGTTATAATCAGCTGCACAACCGACAACACTACAGTATGATAATATACTGTTATATATTGTTAAAACAATCAAAAGAATCATATAACTCTTGCATTTAGCTTATAGTTTTATTTAAATGCAGAACTGTAGAAAAAAGTTAACATACATGATTTTTTTTTTTTTTTTTTTTTTTTTTTTTTAATTTTCAGAATATTGGGCTTTGTGTAAAATTGGCATTAAGATATGAGATTAACTCTATAATATGATCTCGTTCTACTTTTAAAATCGAAATTTCTTATATTATTATTGTTTATCTGTGTTTCATTATCATTGTGTGTACATGTTTTATTATCATTGTTTATGGCTGTTATTGTTAAACAAAAACATAATTACATTTAGCTTCAAGTTTACTTCAAGTATAGTAAGGTCAAAAAAAAAATTTGAAAATTTAAGTTTTTAATAGGCTGGCATTAGAAATATCATAGTTAATTGAATCCCTAATGTAGATTTTATTCTTTCTTAAAAATTCCTTTTTGAGTAATGCATAACAAAGCTCCCTAGAGAGAAATCAAGCCCCGCTATTTATCCCAAATTACTCGAACTCAAAGTCAAGATTTCAAACAAACTTCATTTTTCTGTACCCAAAGCATCGCCGTAATTTGTTATCCCAGTGAACAAAGGCAAAGCAGCTTATTGTTAAAAACTTCTTTGGAGCTTATTTACAAATAGAGGGATAAAAATGCTTTGTCGTCGTTTGAAAAAAAGAAGAAAGAAAGGAAGGTTTTTATATGCAGAGGATTAAGAACAACGATCGTTAATAATGACTCATAATTCTGGCGAGCATTATGAAGATGATGGATGTTGCTTTGGGGATCATCTCTTTTCCTTTGGAATCATCGGATGATGACAATTTATGGGAGAATAATTATGGCAGAGGTTCAAAAGTCAACTGCTGCCTATCATGGATGCGAAATAGGTTGCTGGCAGCGAGAGATTTTCGTTTCGGAAGTTTTGCTGGGGATTTATTCTATCTAGTGGTTTATTCTATTAGTTGAATAAATCCTTTTTTTATTTTATTTAACTGAAGCTAATAACATATCAATACAGAATTGTCTTCTAACGATTTATTTCTAATATGCTAATCCTCTATGTTAAGAAAAGATGGCCTAGTTGCCGAGCGACTAACGCTCTGGCGCTCGTTACTACAGGTTTCAGATTCTAGTAGCAACAGTGGAATAGATGTTTGTAGTGGTTCGTAATTCATTTTAATCTGTAGGTTCCGGTCTAATAGGACTGTTAAGCGTAGGGCTGACAACCCTACCCTGAAAAAAGGAAACGTCTCCTGTCTCGAAATCGGCCAATAGGCAGAGGGCTTTGGCTCCCAACGGGACTTTTGCGCCAATGAAGAATGATCCTCTAATAACACACAATTTTGCTTATTACATTTCTTAGGACGCATACACTAATTTGGTGTGTTAACTATGATCTCTAAACATCTGAGACCAACGAACTTATTTTCAACCAATTTTACGAACTTATAATCAACCTTCAAGTGCAGTAGATTTTCGTTTCGAAGTTTTGCTAGCGATTTATTAGTTCTAGTGATAGATTTTATCAGTTGAATAAATCCTTTTTTATTTTATTAAATTGAAGCTAATAATATATCAATACAGGATTGACTTCTAACCATCTTTTTCTAATATGCTAATCCTCTAATAACACAAAATTCTGCTGATTACTTTTCTGAAGAGATACTAATTTGGTTTGTTAATGATAATCTCTAAACTTCTGAGTCCAAGAAATTATTTTCTACTAACTTTTACAAACTTTTTTTATCCGATACCCGTCTCCGATCTCTCAGTCATTAGTCGAAGAGCAGTCAATACAGTAAAGAACGACAAAAACAATAACTAAAGGCATTGTCATTAACACAAAAAGAGATACAGTCAAGAACAGTAGGGCATATGCTAAGGTTCTCTCCAGACATGGGCACGCCATGGTTGCAAATTTCTGTATCAGCCAGTCCTTTCTATACAGTGATTCTGCATGTTTTGTCATGGACAGTGGCAAATCTAAAGCAGACCACTCCAACCACTCTAGGCAAGGAGCTGGAAAATCTTGTTCATTTACAAAAAGTTTTACAAATTAAAATCAACCGTCTTAAAAATAATGAATATGTTACGCATATGTTGATTTTTTAAAAAATTTAATTCCATTCTCGTGAATATTTTAATTAAGTTTTTTTTCTCTTTAATCCTTCAATTATACTCGTGTACCTTATTGATAGCTTTTGTAAAGGATCATCCCTTCCCGGCAACTTCTTGAGATCCCGGCCAATGTTTTTTAAGCAATTTTAACCGATTTTGAAATCAATCATCTTAAAGAGAATAAAAAATATAATGTATAATAAATTTCAAAAAAAAACCTTTACGCCATTGCAATCTCAACATAAGCGGGTAAGTAGTTGTTTTGCGAAAATATGGTTAATAAATAGGGTTGCTAATGGAAAGTAAATTTCCTTTTATACTTTAAAATACGCATTTACGAGTCTTTAGAATTATGTTAACTGTTTCTCCATCACTGGAATTCCATTATAGATGCAAAATAAAAATATTTATCAAAATCAACGCAATTTTTCATAATGACGTTTTGGGAGGACTTTCAGAAGTAATTGCCAGAATTTGCTTACTGTTTAGAAAAAAATTCCCATCATTCGATCTGAATAGAGACAATACATTTTATTATTATTATCTATTAATAATAGATAATAATGCATTAAATCATTAAAATAAATTAATTAAAAATATTAATCATTAATTGACCTAGGAAATTTGGACAGACATTCTCTAATTTCCTCATTATACATGATACCGAATATCTTCTATAAGATTTAAGGGACAGATTGTTCTCATTAGTACAAAATTGCATGTAATATAACTATCCACAATACTGCTTGTCTGCTGTCAAAGTCGAGTGATTGGTTTTTATGATATGCTTGTCAAACAACATGCATTCCTCTTTCCTGTGAATAAAATGCTAAAACTCTTCTCGTAAGAAAAAATGCGACAATGGTTTAGTTCTTTGTACAAACCAAGCTAACATATTTTTATGAATAATTCCACGCCATATCAGAATTGCATAGTTAGTTTCCTGAATTCTCTTTATGAGATGTAAATTCGTACTATTTCCTGTAAATAAGTCTTCGTAAAGCTAACATTTATTTTTAAGGATGATATCTCAAAATACCTGACGGAAAAACGACATAAAGCCATGGAGAAGTGTAACATAAAGTAATATGCATTATAAATTTAATAAACTACAACATCGCTATTTTATCACAGTTGGAAGTAATGAAATATGGCAGCATTGTAAATCCAAAATTAATATAAAAAATACATTCATATAAATTAGTTTATTTCTTCAGATATTGTTTTATCTAAAGAAAGTACTGCTCGCAAACTGTATTAAATGCTTAAATAAGATAAATTCTTAGCTAGTTTTTACTTTGTTAAGAATCTTGGAAAAAAAAAAGTTTGGTATAATTTCGTAATATTTCTTCGTGTTATGAAATTAAATTATACTAAGTGTATAAGAATGAAAAAATATACCAAGAAACTGCAATTAATTAATGGTTCATGCTAAGGAATTAATTACTTAAATGACAGATATGAACTTCATTGTATTTAATTTAGATGCATAAAATATCCCATTACTTAATTGTATCCATATAACCTAATTAATCTACCTAAATTTATTTTCTTTTACCTAAGCATTCTTAAAAAACGAAAGCTTTATCATTATACAGCTTGCTAGGCAGCAATTTAATGTTTAAGTAAGCTTTGATATCTATTTTAATAGTTTTTTAGTTTTGAGGATTGTGCTTCTTTCTTAGATTATTATTAGAAAGAAGGTTTTTTTTTTTAGAAACAAGAATACAGATATAATAATTCGAGTAGGATATGCAGCATGTATTGTGACATTCACTGCTATTCAGTCACATTTTCAATGAAATATTAATTAATATTTTATTAATTCGTTAAAATGAAGGCCCTAAATAATAACTCATAAAAAATATTACCTTAATTGTAAAGGAATGTTTCAGATTTTGTTTAGCTCCATACTGAAAGACTCGAAAATATACTAGTTTCTACAAATGAAGGATGATTTTTATTTTTACCAACGGCAAAGAGAAAATGACAAACTCTTACGAGATCAAAAGAATGTAAAACACACAAGAAAAAAGAAAACTATAAGAGAAAAAAGTAAATGTCTCATCATCAAAGTTCTAGCTCTGCAATATCTGTTGTCCTGAATCTGCATCTCTTATGCCTGGCATTCCGTTAGTAGGGTGCCCGTGCTCAACAGTCCATGGTCTTTCCACGGCAGGAGCAGTTG
>BPLQ01005077.1:0-13520 GCA_021605075.1 Caerostris darwini
AAGCCTTTTGATTCTAGGATATATTCATAGTTACATTATTTATAGTATGTACGTCAAATCTACATTACTTCTAGTATGTATTCAAATCTATATTGCTTCTAGGATGTATTAAAAATATATACTTCTAGCTTCGACATAGATTAAAAACTATTTTCTTAACTAGGAGAAACTGCATTACTATATAACTTAACTAGATAGCTACCGCTTCCTTCTCAAACTAGGGATATATTCAAAAGTATATTACTTCTGGTATGTGGTCTAACAAATTCAAAGACGTGCTCAAGACACTAAAGTACATGGTGCCCCATGTGTTTAACGCTGCACTACTTCAAAACCACCTATATTCTGAACTTATGTTGAGCACCAAACTAGCATTTTGTTCAAAATCTTCCGTTCACTTCCATTTAGAATATATTCAGCTCGCATTGTTTCCACAGAATGATGTTACATCATATTATACATTGTTTTATATCTTGTTTTCATAAATTCTTTTTCTAATATGCTTTTATAGTTACATTGTTTTTCTAACATGTATTCATGCATTCGCTTCTAGTATGCTTTTTTAGTTAAGCATTTGTTTCTAGCAGCGTATTCATCCGCCTTCCCTTCTAGTATGCTTTTTTAGTTACATTGTTTCTAGCATGTATTCATGCCTTCCTTCTAGTATGCTCTTATAGTTACAGATTGTTTCCGGCTACGTATTCATGCGTTCTTTCGGTAGTATGCTCTTATAGTTACATTGTTTCCAACACGTATTCATGCATTCCTTCTAGTATGCTCTTATAGTTTACATTGTTTCCAACACGTATTCATGCATTCCTTCTAGTATGCTCTATAGTTACATTGTTTCCAACACGTATTCATGCATTCCTTCTAGTATGCTCTTATAGTTACATTGTTTCCAACACGTATTCATGCATTCCTTCTAGTATGCTCTTATAGTTACATTGTTTCCAACACGTATTCATGCATTCCTTCTAGTATGCTCTTTATAGTTACAGTGATTTCCAACACGTGTTCATGCATTCCTTCTAGTATGCTCTTATAGTTACATTGTTTCCAACATTGTATTCATGCATTCCTTCTATGCTCTTATAGTTACATTTGTTTCCAACACGTATTCATGGTATTCCTTCTAGTATGCTCTTATAGTTACATTGTTTCAACACGTATTCATGCATTCCTTCTAGTATGCTCTTTATAGCTACATTGTTTCAACACGTATTCATGCATTTCCTTTCTAGTATGCTTCTTATAGTTACATTGTTTCAACACGTATTCATGCATTCCTTCTAGTATGCTTTATAGTTACATTGTTTCAACACGTATTCATGCATTCCTTCTAGTATGCTCTTATAGTTACATTGTTTCAACACGTATTCATGCATTCCTTCTAGTTCATGCATTCCTCTATAGCTCTTGCCATTGTTTCCAACACGTATTCATGCATTCCTTCTAGTATGCTCTTTATAGTTACATTGTTTCCAACACGTATTCATGCATTCCTTCTAGTATGCTCTTATAGTTACATTGTTTCCACACGTATTCATGCATTCCTTCTAGTATGCTCTTTATAGTTACATTTTTGTTTCAACACGTATTCATGCATTCCTTCTAGTATGCTCTTAGTTACATTGTTTCCAACACGTATTTCATGCATTCCTTCTAGTATGCTCTTATAGTTACATTGTTTCCAATAGTATTCATGCATTCCTTCTAGTATGCTCTTATAGTTACATTGTTTCCAACACGTATTCATGCATTCCTTCTAGTATGCTCTTATAGTTACATTGTTTCCAACACGTATTCATGCATTCCTTCTAGTATGCTCTTATAGTTACATTGTTTCCAACACGTATTCATGCATTCCTTCTAGTATGCTCTTATAGTTACATTGTTTCCAACACGTATTCATGGTATTCCTTCTAGTATGCTCTTTATAGTTACATTGTTTCAACACGTATTCATGCATTCCTTCTAGTATGCTCTTTATAGTTACATTGTTTCCAACACGTATGCTCATGCATTGTTTCTAGTATGCTTCTTTATAGTTACATTGTTTCAACACGTATTCATGCATTCCTTCTAGTATGCGTATTCATGCATAGTTACATTGTTTCAACACGTATTCATGCATTCCTTCTAGTATGCTCTTATAGTTACATTGTTTCCAACACGTATTCATGCATTCCTTCTAGTAGTTACATTTTTGCGTATTCTTCCTTAGTTACATTGTTTCCAACACGTATTCATGCATTCCTTCTAGTATGCTCTTATAGTTACATTGTTTCCAACACGTATTCATGCATTCCTTCTAGTATGCTCTTATAGTTACATTGTTTCCAACACGTATTCATGCATTCCTTCTAGTATGCTCTTATAGTTACATTGTTTCCAACACGTATTCATGCATTCCTTCTAGTATGCTCTATAGTTACATTGTTTCCAACACGTATTCATGCATTCCTTCTAGTATGCTCTTATAGTTACATTGTTTCCAACACGTATTCATGCATTCCTTCTAGTATGCTCTTATAGTTACATTGTTTCCAACACGTATTCATGCATTCCTTCTAGTATGCTCTTATAGTTACATTGTTTCCAACACGTATTCATGCATTCCTTCTAGTATGCTCTTATAGTTACATTGTTTCCAACACGTATTCATGCATTCCTTCTAGTATGCTCTTATAGTTACATTGTTTCCAACACGTATTCATGCATTCCTTCTAGTATGCTCTTATAGTTACATTGTTTCCAACACGTATTCATGCATTCCTTCTAGTATGCTCTTATAGTTACATTGTTTCCAACACGTATTCATGCATTCCTTCTAGTATGCTCTTATAGTTACATTGTTTCCAACACGTATTCATGCATTCCTTCTAGTATGCTCTTATAGTTACATTGTTTCCAACACGTATTCATGCTTTAGTTCCATTCTAGTATGCTCTTATAGTTACATTGTTTCCAACACGTATTCATGCATTCCTTCTAGTATGCTCTTATAGTTACATTGTTTCCAACACGTATTCATGCATTCCTTCTAGTATGCTCTTATAGTTACATTGTTTCCAACACGTATTCATGCATTCCTTCTAGTATGCTCTTATAGTTACATTGTTTCCAACACGTATTCATGCATTCCTTCTAGTATGCTCTTATAGTTACATTGTTTCCAACCAACATTCCTTCTAGTATTTTCTTTATAGTTACATTGTTTCCAACACGTATTCATTCCTTCTAGTATGCTCTTATAGTTACATTGTTTCCAACACGTATTCATGCATTCCTTCTAGTATGCTCTTATAGTTACATTGTTTCCAACACGTATTCATGCATTCCTTCTAGTATGCTCTTATAGTTACATTGTTTCAACACGTATTCATGCATTCCTTCTAGTATGCTCTTATAGTTACATTGTTTCAACACGTATTCATGCATTCCTTCTAGTATGCTCTTATAGTTACATTGTTTTCCAACACGTATTCATGCATTCCTTCTAGTATGCTTTTATAGTTAAATTGTTTCCAACACGTATTCATGCATTCCTTCTAGTATAAATTTTTATAGTTAATTGTTTCGTATTCCATGTTTCAACACATTCCTTCTAGTATGCTTTTATAGTTATATTTCTTCTACATAGGATGCATTCATAGTTATATTTTTTTAGCATCTATTCAAAATTACACTGCTTTACATCAGCTTTGTTGAAATTACATCAGCTTTGTCTTAAAACAATTCAACTTTTATGGCATTTTAAAAATACCCGTTTTACTTAACTTATTGATTTGATGAATTTGTTTTTATGACAATTTCTTTAAGCAGATGTTTTTTTAAAAGCCAATAACCGTTTATTAATAAGCAATGCAAACATTGAAAAACAAATAATTTTAACTTAATTATATAAATAAAACATATCAAAGTTTTGATTCTCCGTATTGAATGCAGAATTTTAAACATTTGTGACAGCAAAACAGGCTTAGATAGTTTCAGGAAAAGTAAGAGTTTATCTTAATACAAAGTTCTAATAGAAATTCTTCGAATAAAAACGTTTTGTCTTACAAAAATATATATGTTCTACATTAAGTAGTCATATGTACGTACTGTAAGATTTATTAGAATATATATAATATGCATTTAACACCCTATTATGAAAAATAATTCCATATTTTCAAAATAATATATCGCTTCTACTGTGTATTCATAATTCAAAATTGGTTCAAGGTTTCAATAGTTCTAGCATGTATTTAGTACTACATCTAGTATATAACTAGCCTATATTCGGAACTACGTTGCTTCAAGCTAGCATATATTCAGAATTACATTGATTATAGAATTTTATCATATCTACCTTGTTTCCTGCATGTATTCATAAATTCCTTCTAGTATAATTTTACAGTTAAATTGCTTCTGGGATTTTATAATATCTACATTGATTCTAGTATGTATTCAAGCATTCCTTGTAGTGTGCTTTTATAGTTACATTGCTTCCAACTAGCATGCATTCAAAGTTATATTTCATACAGTGTGCATTCAAAGTTATATTTCATACAGTGTGCATTCAAAGTTATATTTCATACAGTGTGCATTCAAAGTTATATTTCATACAGTGTGCATTCAAAGTTATATTTCATCTAGCATGTATTCAAAGTTCCATTGAATTCAAAACTGCATTCGCTTTCATCAGATTTGCCTTAAAATAATTTAACTTTTACGATATCTTTAAAGAAAATTCGTTTTACTTAACTTATTGATTTGATGAATTTGTTCATATTACATCGTTCTTTAAAAATGCCAATAACCATTTATTAAACATCAATGTTAAAAGTGAAATCATTTATTCAAATTAGTTAAAACATATGAAAGTTTTGATCCTGTGTAATGAATGCAAAATTTTACATATTTGTGCAATAAAACATGCTTAGATAATTTCAGTAAAAGCTAGTAAAGTTTTAACTTCAGTAAAGTTTTCCTTAATATAAAAATCTAATAGGTCTCCAAATAAAAATGTTCGACGTTAAGTGGGAAGTATGTACATACTCAGAGATCTGTATCGAATATATATATTATCCATTTAATTCCCTGTCATGAAACTAGAAAAAATAGCATGAAAAGCAAACGATTCTCTAAAATATTCTATTTTTAGTTTATCCCCCCAATAAACCTGTTTCATGCTAAGCACATTGACATGGCCCAATATAATGCAAGACATATACACAGATATGAAAAGAAAGATATATAATATTTGCTACATTATGTTTCATATGCATCAAGTTTCCTATCATCAAAACAAACATTATCTTCGAACTTTCTTCGCCAATCATAATATCTCCCAAAATGAAATAACCCTAAATCCAACACTTCAAAGCAATATAAAAACATCTAATTCATGGTAAATTTAGCTCCACTTGAAATAAAGTTGCCAGGAAAGCCTCCAGATTACCTTTAAGGCAAATAAAAAGGAATTCTTCTTCCTCTTATATAAAGGAAATGGAAGTTTGTCGAAGCCAATCGAATTCTCCGAACCGCAGTCTTTTCATTATGTACCGCAGAGATTGCACTCGGTGTTTGGACCCAAAAAGGATTGCCTTCGCCAATTAGGCTCTGCCAACCTCTTGATCAAGCATTGAAGTGGTTGACTGCAGGGGGGCGGAATGGACTTGGTTGATTAAGGAGACGAAATTCTGGTGGAGCGAAATTCGGTAATCAAGAATGCTAAAGAAAGGCATGCATGTACCGTGGTAACTATTAATCGTTAACCATTTAATACTTGATATATATTAAGATAGTGTAGATACTTCACGGAAGTTAAGCGAAAATTTTGATAAAATTTCCGTCAATTAACAAATATGTTTAAAATAATAATTTAGTTTAAATGTAAATATACATGGTAGCAGAAATTTAGTTATGTATGAGAATATTTACCTAATAAGAGGCTAATAATTCTCTCAAAAATGTTCAAAATTCTAGCAAAAAGAAATTCCGTAATCCAGGATGCACCACGTAACTATTAATCGCTAACCATTTAATATTTGATAATTTGTAACACATAATAGATACTTTACGGAGTTTAAACGAATATTTTGATTAGATTACCTTAAATTTTACAAATATGTTTAAAATTGTGATGTAGTGTTAATGTAAATATTACTGAAATTTAGTTATTATGTTTGATATGAGGCTATTGATACTTCCAAAAATGTTCAAAAGACAAATTTCAGAGCTAAATGAATGATTAAGAATGTCTTTTAATGAAATGTGTGCCAATGAATAAAATAGTATCATTATTATAATAAAAACAAATTATCTACAAAATGGTCCCTATTTTTTATTCATGTGGTTCAGTTGCTTTCCTGAAATAATCATTTGAAAAAAATGTTACCGTCTTCCAACTGTCAAGCATGGTGGAATTGTCATGGGAGGGGCAACCATGCAGTGGTTTCTGCGGGTCCTGAATGGAAATCACCGAGGAAAGTATAGAGAAGTTTTAGCTGTGCAGGTACATCCTATGATACAAACTTTGTTTCCTGCAGGCGATGGAATTTTCCAGTATGATAATGTTTCTATTCATGCAGCGGTATCTGTCCAACATAGTTTGATGATCACGAGAAGGAAGTGAAACATCTACTTAGTCCACACGGTTCCTCGATCTCATTATCATGAAACAGTTATTATAGTTATTAATTAATTATCTTATTAGTTATAATTAACTGATATTAAAGTGTTATACTATTTTAGCGAGATTAATCGAGAATCGATATCCTCTACCTCCATTACTCCTGGAACTTTTCACAATATATATTCACAATCTCCATGAAGAGTGGTTCAATATTGCTTTAACTATTCAGCACGCTTCTGATTCGATTACCAAGCAAATCCAAGTTGTATTACATGCCAAAGGTGCATGTAATACAGTCCTACACCATGTTAGTAAAGAATTCCTTATAAACACTAAGGTATCTCCATTATTTTGATAACCAACTGTATGTATAGGGATTTTTATATTATAAACTTAACATGCAAAACATGATAAATTTTATGAAAATATAAAACGTTTTATCATCCTTGATATGCAATATAACTTGCAAAACATTACAAGTTATAGCAAGTTGCATTATAAAAGAAAAAAAAAAGAAAAAACTGAATTATATACTACTTTCTGCAAAGTAGTAGAAAATTAAAAAAATATGAAACTAAAAATTAATACAAATTTTTTTAATAAAATATCTTATGTTAGAAAAGACGAAAATACAGTTCTATAAAGGATCGACAATAAACTATTAAAAAATGTATGTTTGGCTTGAAATTCTAGAAGACAACGAAAACATGTTATTGTCTGGCAGTTTACTATATTTTTTAGTCTGAAATTATAGAAAAACATGTTTACAATGGCTAGTTTGTTTTAACAATTTTCTTGAAAAATATTTTAAGCTATTTTTTTTATCTGTAATTAAACATGAAACGTATTGTTTAGCAACTGAAATAACCAAAAAAAAAAAGGCAATTATTAACTAGTATTATTTAGTACTTTTTAGAAAGAAAATTATTTGATTTTCAATGTTAAATATCATATTAACACTGTTTTATTAATTGCAAAAATGTATGATTATTTTCAGAATGATTTCTGAAGGAAAAATACACACTTCTGCCAAGTGAAAGAAATCTTAACAAAATATCCCACGAACTTATATTATCTTTTGCCAAATTATGCCCTGAATATTTTTAGTCCATTTTTATACGGAAATTTAACAAAATGGCGTCGAATTTAATCCTAGAATGTTCTTTTATTAAATTTGAGATGGACTATAATTTGTGCACTTAATTATTGAAATTAACAAAAATATTACAAATATCAATTTAACTATTATCGTAAATAATTAACAAGATAAGTTCTATAAAAATAATCTTTTATAAAAAAATCATTAAAAACTGTATTAAGTTCTATAAGATAATGAAGAAAGATAGAATTTATATATTGTATATTTTTATCTTCTTTTTAGCGAAATTTAGCAAAATGCCGTCGAATTTATTCCTACAACGTTCTTTTAATACATTTAAATTTATGATGGACAATAATTGGTGCACTTAATTATTGAAATTAACAAAAACATTACACATATAAAGTTACTTATTACCATAAAAAATTAACAAGGTAAGTTCTATATCAGATAATAATTCTATATTAAAAGAAACATTAAAAATTTATTAAGTTAATTTCTGTAAGATAATAAAGAAAGATAAAATTTCTGTTTTTAATAAATTCTATTCTGAATTGTAGTATTTTTATATTTTTCTAAGACTTAAAGAATAATAGAAATAAAAATTGACTTAATTTTTAGGCGGAAAACTTAAGTTAAGAATTAAAGCTTAAAATTTATGATAATTTTTAAGCAGAAAAATTAAAACCTAGATTCAAAAGAGAAAATGTAAACAAATAGCAAACAAAAACAATTTTTTAAACGATTTTCATAGAATAAGGTAAACATGTTTTTATTTATAGAAGATCTGAATGGAATATGTTATTCAGATAATCGATGCTGATTTGAACTCAGAAAAATATATATGTATATATATTATTTAGCAAAATCTCTTTCAAAACAAAAACATCTCGATCACCAGCAGAATTATAAATGTATATATTTCTATTTGTTTTCGAAGTACACTTAATAGAAGGAGATTTTTTTTTTTTTGCTAATTTATTTTGTTTCAGTATGCTTACAAGCAGATGATACTATTTATAAATATTACGTCTTTTAGCTGTTATCAAGGTAAGATTAGAATCTTCGCTAAATATGTGTAGGCATAAAATAAAACAACGTTCAGTAAACATTGGCAAAAGTTTGTGCTTGTTAATTTGAAACTCTATAAAATATAAAATTACTATTTTGAAAAACAAAACTATGAAAATTATAATTATTTTGTATTTTGATAAATTTTGTAAAAGTAGCAGTGTGTAGATAGTATACAGTTGAATAGATTATCGCAAGATGTCAATTATTTGTGTACTAAATAAATGCTGTAGATGAGAAGCTACTTAGTAGGAAAGTATAACTTTTACATTGTGATGATAATTCTGTGTCTAGTGTTCGGTTTCCGTGTCCTAATATATATATTTATATTCGTTTTTGAAGTACACTTAATCGAAGCAGATTTTTTTTTTTTTTTTTTTTTTTGCTGATTTATTTTGTTTCAAAATTTTTAATTGATAAATAAGCAGATTATTCTATTTATAAACATTACGTCTTTTCGCTGCTATCAAGGTCAGATTAGAATCTTCTCTAAATATGTGTAGGTATAAAATAAAACAAATTTCTCTAAACCTTGGCAAAAATTTGTGCTTGTTAGTTTAGTACTCTATAAAAATAAAATTACTATTTTGTAAAAAAAAAAAATTATAATTATTTTGTATTTTGATAAATTTTGTAAAAGTAGCAGTGTGTTGTTAGTATATAGTTGAATAGATTATCACAAGATGGTAATTATTTGAATACTGAGTAAATGCTGTAGGTGAGAACCTATTTAATAGGAAAGTATGACTTTTGCAATGTGATGGTAATCCTGTGTCTAGTGTACAATTAATCGAGGTAGATTTTTATTTTTGCTAATTTATTTTATTTGTTTTAGGATGTTTAATAGATTAACAAGCAGATGTTTCTATTTATAAACATTAGGTCTTTTCGCTGCCATCAAGGTCAGATTAGAATCTTCGCTAAATATGTGTGGGCATAAAATAAAACAAAGTTCTGTAAACTATGGCAAAAATTTGTGCTTGTTAATTTAGTACTCTATAAAAATAAAATTATTATTTTCTAAAAAAAAATTATAATGATTTTGTATTTTGATAAATTTTGTAAAAGTAGCAGTGTGTTTGTTGTTAGTATATAGTTGAATAGATTGCCACAAGATGGTAATTATAGTAAAACTTAGTGAATTCTGTAGGTGAGAACCTACTTAATAGGAAAGTATGACTTTTGCAATGTGATAGTAATTTTAATATTCCTGTGTTAATTGAATTTGATAGATATCATGCTTAATTGTGAATGTATATAGTTCTGTTTGTTTTTAAAGTAGATTTTTTTTTTCAAATTTTATTTATTTCAAGTTGTTTAATAGATTAGCAAGCAGATGTTCCTATGTATAGATATTTGGCCTATTTTGCTGCTGCCAGGGCTAAATCGGAATCTTCGATAGGTATGTGTAGCCATAAAATAAAACAAAGGTTGGTAAACCTTAGCAAAAGTTTGTGTTTTTAATTTAAATCTCTATTTTTTTTTCTTCTAATGCGGATGGAAAACACTTAGACACTTGGTCTTGGATGCCTTAAGGCAAGCTCTCACAAACGTTACTCACTTTGCATTACCCAGGGGGCGCGTGTAACTTGAAGATAAGCTACGGACGCGGAGTAACAATGTCCCCGCAACGCTCTACGATCCTATTCGACCAGGACCTACGGTTTAAAGTGGATTCCGAACCACTACAACATCCATGGCACCGCCTGGACTCGAACCCGAAACCTGTGGTACTGAGTGCCAGAGCGCAAGCCACTCGGCCATTCGGGTCCCATTTAAATCTCTATAAAAAATAAATTTTTTTTGTATTTTGATAAATTTTGTGAAAGTAACAGTGAGCCGATATTATTCAGTTGAATAGGATATTTATTACAAAATGGTAATTATTTGAATACTAAGTGAATGTTGTAGGTGAGAACCTACTTAATGGAAAGTATGACTTTTACATCGGGATGGTAATTCTGTGTCCGTGTCTAAATATATATATTTATATTCGTTTTTGAAGTAGAATTAATCAAAGTAGATTGCATTTTTGCAAATTTATTTTGTTTCAGGATATTTAATAGATAAACAAGCAGATGTTTCTATTTCTAAACATTCTTTTCGTTGCTGTCAAAGTCAGATTAGAATCTTCGCTAATGAAACAAAGTTTAGTACATGTGGCAAAAGTTTGTGATTGTTAATTTAAACCACCTTTAAAAATTAAATAAATATTTTCAAAAAAATTATGAAAATTATATTTTTTTGTATTTTGATAAATTTGTTGTAAGTAACAATGTGCATATATTATACAGTTGAATAGATTATCACAAATTAGTAATTATTTGATTACTCAGTGAATGTTGTAGGTGAGAACCTACTTAATAGGAAAGTATGACTTTTATAATGCGTTGATAATTCTAATATTCCTGTATTAATTGAATTCGATAGATGTCTTTCAAAATTGTGAATGTATATATTTCTATTTGTTTTTGAAGTACACTTAATTGATAGATAGATATTTCGTAACGTAGATATTTCCCCTTTCTGCAAATTTATTTTATTTGTTTTAAGATGTTTAATCGCATGAATGAATGAATTATGAATTGTCCCTTTTGTGTAATTTATTGATTGCAAAACGTTTTATACTTCGACTTACAGATTAATAGTCCTAAATAAATATTTTATAAATTATTTGAAACTTTCTTTATAGTTGCTTCTTTTTTACTTAAAGAAATATTACAATATTTATTTATGCATCTTATATTCTACATAAGTAAAAATTGTATAAAGTACTACATCCATATTTAATATCTATTAATCTTATTTTTTTTTTTTTAATATTTCATCTGAGAACCTTAAATAACCCTCAATGGTGGAGAGGTGTCTGGTAGTGATTTAGAAATGCTAAGAAATTGTTAAAGTTATTAGAAAAATAATAAAAATGTACTTAGATTTAAACATATTGCAATGTCATTCAAAGAAATTTGAGCCAGAAGATTTAAAAAAATGTAATTCTAAGAAATTTGGGCAAGAATTCTTTAGCAATAAATTTACTTTCTTAATAGAACTGTCTCGATTCTGAGTAACACAAATTGCTTTTGGTTTACTAAGGAATACCGAGTAATAAGATTTTGTATATATATTCCGATTACAAAAAAAATTATATCTTACTATACCAAGCATATGCTGAATAGTATCTAACAAATTAAAATGTTTAAAATTATTTGTATTTTTAAATCCTTATGACCAAGATGGGGAAAGGAATTGATTTTGTTTTTGAATTCCTAGATTTACAAAACTAGATTGAGATACTTACGACTAAGGTTCGAGAATTCACTGCTTTATTTACACTGATATGGATTAACTGATATCATTTGTTTCTATCATATTCTTTGTATTTGGTTTTTATGATATCTGTTGTCCTGTAAACTAGCCATTGGAAATAAAAAAGAAGTTATCTGGCAATTCTTAGAAACTTGTCCATTATTGCTGCGTTTAATGCAAAATTTATTTGCAGAAAGTCACTGCATTGAAAAATATTTTTAGACACCTAATTCATAGCAATTTATGGAAACTTGATCAATTTACTTAAATTAATAATCGAATCTGTCTCAAAATCTGAATTTCATGAAAAAGATATCAATTCTCAGAAAATTCTAAAAATAAATAAGTAAATAAAGGGCCAATCCGAGAACATCAGATTTAAAACAGAATTTTTCCTGCAATATATTTATGAATGATCTTTATTTCCAAAAATCATCCAATATTTACCATTACATCTACAATATTTACCAATTATATCCAATATTTACTTTTTTCATTATGTTTTTGAAAGGTTTTGAGTAATCATTAATGAAGTATAAGTTAGTTAATATACAGTTAAGTTATATATATATATATATATATATATATATATATATGGCACTGATTTAATTCATTTTATGATTTTATAATATATTCTCTAAAGTCTTAAACAAACTCTAACCAAGTACACAGAAAAAAATTTAGCCGACATAAGCGATTGTTTTCAAAAGAAATCAATTTAAATGTGTAATGTCTCTGTTTAGTCTAACAGAGATCACTTTCCAATTAATAAGAAATTCCTGGTAAATATACTTTATACCTTTCTTTTTCACAGGAAACATCCCTTTCTATCCCAATAGATGTGGTGTTAGTGAAAATCCTCAACAAATTCAAGAAAAATAAAAAATTCCGACATCTGCATTTTTGAATCAATACCACTATCAAAGAAAACGGTATATCTAGTATACTTAGTAACTACATTTATTTTCAAAAATCATCCGATATTAACTAAGTCTAAAGCAATATACTAAATCCAATCCAATATTTATTATTACATCTACGATAACTAAATCGCATCCTATATTTACCATTACATCTATAGATTTAACTAAATCCAAAGCAATATTTACCATTAGATCTACAATATTTGATAAATCCAATCCAATAGTTACCAAATCCAAACCAATATTTACAATTACATATACAATATTTAATAAATCCTATTCAATATTTACCATTAGATCTACAATATTTGATAAATCCAATCCAATAGTTACCAAATCCAAACCAATATTTACAATTACATATACAATATTTAATAAATCCTATTCAATATTTTCCATTACGTCTACAATATTTACCAATTACATCCACAATATTTACCAATTACATCCAATATTTACCAATTACATCCAATATTTACCAATTACATCCAATATTTAC
>BPLQ01005078.1:0-15000 GCA_021605075.1 Caerostris darwini
AAAAAGTCTACGCAGCAACAAAGACGAAATCTATTGCTAAAGATCATGCAGGTCTACCATTTTAGAAGAGGACGCGAATCGAACCCTTGATCTCTTCCCTCAAAGCAATTTTGTTTTGCTCTGACAGTGTCCGGCAGCGCTGAAAGAAAACACCCCATGAGTATTTCACTCATGGAAGGAGGGAGGCAGCTTTTGTTGTGATGGGGCACCCGTAGGTAGAAATCTGACTTGGGTCCATGACGGTGGAGAAAGAGGGCAGTGCTTTCTGGGACGACAAACAAAGCCGCCAGCGGATTGAACCTGCACCCTACTGCTCACCATTAACGCACTTTGCCACTGGACCTCGAGTCGGACACAATGAAATATTTAAAAAGATATTCTTAAGACATTAATTAATTAAGAGATTTATTAACTTGAGATTTTAAAAATAAGTTGTGGGATACTAGGAGATCAAAAGCATCTTCGTTTAAAAAGTAACAAGTCGAATTGATAATCATTCGTAGATTCTATTTTCAATCTTTGACTGATTTTCATATTTGTGCATGCAGCAAAGTCCCAATTCGAACTAGCATTGGTAATCTCTTTATGCCTGAGCATATAAATTAATTGGTAATATATATACCAAAAGAGTAGAAATAAATGGGCAAAGTAGGAATCATTACTTTCCGAGAGCCCTCCTTCAAGACCGAAGGTGTCCACTCAATACAAATGAAGAAATCGATGTCACCCGATACCCGGAACGTCGCAGAAGGTTAGCACTTGGATAAATAACTCCTCCTAATCACGGAAACCACTTAGTCCTCCAAGTCCGTGGAGGAAATGCAACGCAATGAGGTCACTCATCAGTGACAAACTCGCGATGTTTTGGTTGACATTAGGAAAAAGGATTTCGGGTTCTATTTCGTAGAAAACAAATATTTATAAAGAAAATCAATTATTATCTCATTGTTAATGTTTAAATTAATGGATGAGCAGAAGATCTACCTGCCCGTGGTGTACCTGGTAACACTTTTCAGTGGCTAAAGGTTCTGCAACTTGGCATTATTGTTAGATTAATGAACTCTGTTTCGGCATGTTTTGTTATATTATTTTGTTGTTGTTGTATGCTTTTTTTTTTTCGTTGTTCTGTTTTTGCTGTAACTGTTCATAATCTGCCATTGGAAATAAAAGAAAAAATTAAATTAATTTAATTTTATAAAATATAAATGTTCTCTTTTTTACTAGAGATATCGTAAAGAAAATTTCTCATAAAAATGTGTATAATACTTTGGTTAAATGCAGTTTTTATAACAACGTAAAATAAATAATTGTAATTTTTACAGTGAAAGTATTTCTTTTTTCTGTAAAGATACGCCAAATGTGTGGTAGAAAAAATATTGCTAAGTTTGTCGATTAACTTGATAAAGCTTATCGAAATGTCTTTGATTTTGGTTCATAAAGGGATTTGGTCATATATATATTATATTAATACATATATTTGTGGAAATACGCCAAATGTATGGCTAAAAAAAGTATTGCCAAGCTTGGCGATTAACTGCATAACCGTATGGCGATATATATATATATATATATATATGTGTGTGTGTGTGTGTGTGTGTGTGTGTGTGTATGGGATAAAAATATTAAAACACATTTTAGAATTCTCCAATTTTATAAAAATAATCATGAATACCAACTGACTTAAAAAAGTAAAAAGTTATTTGAAAGATGTATGCTTCAAAAAATAATGGATTCATTAATTTCCAAAATAATTAGAATGTACATCTTTTCTAAATAAATAAATAAATAAAATAAAAACAAAAAAACTTCATCACCATTTAATATTAAAAAAGGTTTCCCGATTTAAAACTAATATAGTTTGTGCCATTGATTGACAAAGGCCTATTTTCGAAGACGCGCGCCATTTTGTTTCTGTCTGTCCTTTCTAAATTACAAAATAAAGAGTTCCAGAGAATATAACGTCTCTTACACCAAAATTGAAACTAATGACTCCAGTTCTCCTCAGGCACCGCTGATGTCTTTTCTTTCTCATCAAATAGAAATTCAGTTCCGAAAGTGAATGGCAGATGACAGTAACAGTTCCTGGAATCAAACAATGTGCCCAACAATGTACAACATAGAAAAAAAAAAGGAGGATCCATAAAACATGGCGTCGTCGCTTTGTTCTGATAAATCGTCCAACAATGAATCTGGCGAATCGGATGATTCTCAAGAGCCTGTTTGAAGGATGACGTGGATTATGATACGTATCATGAATTTGAGGTTACTGAAAGTTCAAAATTTATTACCGATTCATTCTGTTTATTGGTAGACAAATGGTGATTGTGTGTTCTGTTATTCTTTTTAGGTTCGGGTACTAAATAAATGAAAACTAGTGTAGTGTTGTCAGGTAACAAATTTTTGAATGAATTTCTGAAATTTTTCATTTTTTTAGTACAATATGAAAATACTATTGTGCCTAAAAAGTAAGACCAATTTTTTTTTTCCAAAAACTCTGTATTTATTCTTCCAAATTTATTTCCTCGCCTAAAACGTAATCCGCTCCGGACACAATGCACTTATGCCAACTTTTTTTCTAATACTCAATATATAATAAAAAGTGATCGGCTGGGATAGCCTTCAATGCGCACGCCGATTCAAGTTGAATCTCTTCAATCGACTCATAACGGTGTCCCCGTAGTGGCCTTTTGAGTTTAGGGTATAGCCAGAAGTCGCACGGTATAAATACGGTGGTTGTGGAATGATATTGATTTCATTTTTGGCGAAAAAGTCATGAAGAATCAGTGCAGTATGAGTTGGCGCATTCAGTGAGTTCGGTACCAATAGAGATTTGACACGTTTGAGGCTCAAAATGGAATGGACCGATCCTTTTGAAATTCCAACATCATCAGCAAGATTACTAATTGTAAATCGACGGTTTGCAAGCACCAAATCTTTAATTTATTGGACGTGAGCTTCGTCGGTTGAGGTTGATGGTCGAGCAGAGGGCTCTTCGACTTCTACGCGTTCTCTGAATTCTTTGAAATAATTACAATTTAATTAAAATAACACTTCTAAACATTTCTTTCCGATATAGGAATGTTCACCGAATGCCTTCTGCAACATTCTGTACGTTTCCGCAAACAAAATTTAATTCAAGTTCTTTGTTCAATTAATTCAGACATTTCAAAAATCACCGGAATCAGTTTTAGTATCTCCCGAAGCCAAGTGCAACTTAAACACTAATGAATATTTTGACGTCAGATTTCACACAGATGTCAAAGGCAGTGCCAACAACATAAAAAAGAAAAAAAAATGAAATTCCATAAGCCCCGGGAATTCTAAATTTAAAATTGGTCTTACTTTGTGGACACAGAATTACATTAAAAAATTTATATTTAAATGTATATACATTTTACAAATGAAATTTATGGTTTATAAATTATTTCACTCTTTGTTTGTAGTTGTCATTAAAGGTTTGGTTTGTCACTTTTTGCACACTTTAGGCAAATTAGACTGGTATCTTTTGTTTAAAGTGCAGTTTTCAAATAATAAATCAACATCCCTGCCATCTCCAGGATTCGAACATGAAGCACTAAAAGCCCGAGTGCTAGACAATTGATAATCAGGCAGCTGACATTTAAGGAGAACCAAGAATTAAGCTATAGTGAAGTACAATTGAAATTACTTTTTCTTCAATTAAATTAAAATAACATTTGTCGTATTAAAAAATGTTGAATTATAGATATATGCATGAATCTATATTAAAAGAAATATTTGTTTTATGTGTACACATGCAAGCATTATGTTAAAAAAAATTCAATGTGAATTAAAATAAAATTTAATACTTACTCCAAATAAGGAACACATAACAGTTAAAAAATTTCCGTGTGCTTTGAAATAAAATTTTACTCTTACACAAATAATGAAGATATAGTATGTTATAAAGAATATAATGTGAATTGAAAAGAATTTCATGCTTACTAAAAAGTAGGTAAACCTATGCTAAAAAGATTTCATTCAGAATTGAAAAAACATTTCATTCTTACTCCAAATAAGGAACATATACGTCAAAAATAATTCAGTGTGAGTTGAAATAAAATCGAATTTTGGTATTTGCATATGTACTACTGTGCCCAAAAAGTAAGACCAATTTTCAATTTAAATTTTCCGGGAATATGGTGTTTCATTTTTTTCTTTTTTTAGATTGTCGGTACTGTCCTTGACATCTGTGTGATATTTTACGTCAAAATATTCATTAGTGTTCGAGTTGCGCTTGGTTTTGTGAGACACTAAATGTGATTTTGGCGATTTTTGAAATGTCTCTTCAATCGACTCAAAACGGTGTCCCCGGAGTGGTCTTTTGAGTTTAGGGAATAGCCAGAAGTAGCACGATGCTAAATCAAGTGAATACGGTGGTTGTGGAAGGATATGGGTTTCAGTTTTGGCGGAAAGTTATGAAGAATCAATGCAGCTGCTGCATTAAGTTTTTTTCGGTGCCAATCGAGATTTGACGCATTTGAGGCCCAAAACATTTTTATAAACGTTTTATCTCAATGAAAATTAATATTAACAATGGAATAATGAACGATTGAAAGGATAATTGAACGATTTTCATTTTTTTTAATAAATTTGATCCTTACATAACTTTTTTATAAAAAATACTATGTATACAAAACTCTTATGATCTAGCAAATAATACATAAAAAAAAAGGAAAAAATTTTTTTTAATTAATACTATTCGTTTATAAAGAGTTTAAGTAAGCTCATTCCCTTTTTAGCGTTTCTCCGCAATAAAACCACGTTATGCTCTTTGCTGCGAAAAACCTTATCTGTAGATCTATTTCATTGCAGAAGTGAAAGCTATGGCCTCATGCAACAAAACATTATTTATCCAAGTCATAAACTCCGAAGCAGTATCCCAGACAAGGACTAATAGGGACTGTCCTGGAAAATAGGATATGCAATAAAAGAGAAACTTTCTTGTCCTTGCTCTCGGAGAAGGACGTGTTCGATGTGTTGAAGTAATAGAAGGTTATCAGCGAAACCTTTTCTTCAGAAGTGGTCGAACGGCAGTTGTACAAAAAAGTTCTTTTTTTCTTTGTTTTTGTGCTTATTGCAATATCTTTCGGAAGTTTTCTTAAAGGTGAGTCATTTTTTTTCTTTGGGGCAAGTTTGGGATGTCTCACTAGATTTCTCTAGAGACATAAATGGAGGATGGCATATCGTAAATGTACTTCAGACGAAAATTATCTATTAAATACGAGACGAAACTTAGATTATTTTAAAGATGAAAAAAACCTTCAGCAAGAATTAAAACAACTTAGAAAAGTAATGATAAATCCCTTTAAAAATAAATCGTTTAACACAATAAAAGACAAAAAATTTGGCAAAAGTATAAAAGTTTGATTTACAAGTTTACCTATTTTTAAATTTAATAGCTTTTAGATTCTGTTTCTCTAAAATATTTTTAAAAGTATACTTTTAGCATGTTATGCAATGAAAAAAAAAAATTACACAATATCAATTTAGATTCGATATTATTTAAAAAAATACACAAGAAAAAAATATATATTTGAATATACATTTAGGAGATAAATAATTAGACATTTTAAGTATTGTGTACGTTTTCCTCCGTAATTCACTGTAAAAAAAATATATATTCAGAAAATATTTAAGAATTCATTCATCAAGTTAAAAAACATTGTATAGGGTGTTTTACGGGGTACTGTAACATCTCAACTCATACTAGACCTATAACGGCTTCTACAAGAGGTCCCCTTTCATTATCTTTCTAGAAGGAAAGTCTGTTTGACCATTTCCTTAATCTCGATAATTTTGTTTTAAGAGGATATCATTCGGAATTGGAGATCTGGATTGTTTCAAATGCCTATTTTCTGGCAAAATCTGTCTGTTTGAAAACCCGTATAAATTTCACCAGCAACAGATTTCATCTAATTGTTTTTGAGGCCATTTACTTATATTACAAAATTTTTCAAGATTCGTTGCAATTTATTTCCAAAATATTTCGTTCTTCGCTAATCAAAGCGAGTGCTAGTTGCAGTAAAAACATATCAACGTCAAAAGTTCTTTGGAATTCGTAAAATAAATTTTGTGCTTATTTTTGTTCCATTTTTTCGTATATTCTACGAAGATTTGTTGGGTATTTTAGATAAGACAAAAAATTTGTATTTTACTAGTATTAGAATATGGAAATTATTTTTAAAGTATTTAGGAAAATAAACTAATAAATATTTCAAAGTAACATAAATTAAATTTAAAGAATGAAAAGTAAAATTCACATTTTAATATTATTTCCTAACGTTGTTTTGCATTTGGAATTATTCATTAAAAAAAAATATATTACACTTTATTTAAAGAATTTTTTGATTTAAAGAAAAAATAATATATTTAAATAACCGCATAAAATAAAAATTAGGTGATAAAAAAATTTCCTGAATTGCAAATTGAAGATTTTTAAATGGAGGTCTAAGAATATTTTTGTAAACATTATATTTTGTTATAAAAAAAATTTAAAATTTTGGATATGAAATGTAAATTAATTGCAAATATTTATTTTAAAGCTTTTAACTCTAAAATTGAATTTATTATAAATTTCTCTAATAAACATGTTTATATAATAAGTATTTTAATTATTGATCAAACAATTGCATCTGTTTATTTACAAATTTAAGTTAATTTATACACAAAAAACAAATGTAAATTGAATAATAGTATATATATATATCTTTATGTAAAGAAAATTAAATAATAATAAAAATATATAAACTTCTTTTTTTATGTGCAAACGTTTTATCAAGGATTGAAAGAAGTTTATATAGCTTCATTACGAAATCGACCACAAAAATTATAACATTATATTTAAAAAAATATTTTAGAAAGAAAATTTACTAAAATATATTCGTTAAAGCTTGTGATAAACGTCATGAATTTTACTGCCCCAATTCATTATAATTTATATTTTGCGATATTTATTGATTATTTTATTCTTTAATTTCACTAACTGAAAGTGTTTTATTATTATGCAACCAGTTAAAGAGCATATTCGAAAACTTTATGGTTATTGACGCATTTAAAAAAAAACATTTTTTTTTCAAAATTGGATGTTTTTCATAATAATATGAATTGACAATACAACGACAATTTAAAAAACCTAACAGAAGGTTTTTCAATATATGTAATTTTGTTATAAATTAATATAATCTTAATATAATCTAATTTAATAAATTTAAATGAGGAATAAAAGTTTAAAAGAGTAAAAATAGAAGGTAATAAAATAGAAACAATAGAAACAAAAACAATTGTAGAGGGGAAATTGTGATTCAACAAAGTTAAATAATTGAAAAAATAATTAAAAAATAATTAAAAAATAATTAAATAAAAATATAATAATTAAAATAATAATAATAAAAAATAATTTAAAAAAAAATAGAAAAAGATACATAATAATTAGTTTTTTTTATTTTTAAAAAAATAATATTTTATTAAATATAAATTTTTTTCGAATACTTATGTATATGAAATAAATATACAAGTATAATAAAATATAACACCTAAAAATATTTAATAAGTAAATATATAAGTATAATAAATATATAATATTTTATTTCGAATATTTTTATATTTGAAAATTTAAGATTGTTAAGTAAAGAAAAGTCAGTCAAAAAATTTAATTTATTTTAATTTACTTTTTAATTTTATTTTATTTTCAGCTTTTTGGAAAGCAGATTTCTAATGAAGTACGAATGATTTATTGCTTATTTATTAAAAATTTTTAAATAAATTTATTTAAATAATAAATTCTAATAGATCAGTGAATTTTATGTAGAAAGCCTCTTGTCATTTTAAAGGTAAACTGAAGAAAATATTTCCTTATTATAAATAAAATAGTGCTAAACTGCTTCATTCTACTTTTGAAAAGTTCGAAATTAAATTAATGTTTGAAATGTAACTATTCAACTATCAGAAAGATACACTCAAAAATATAATTATAGAATACAATTTCTTTTATCCTATTAAAAACGCTCACTTTCAATAAGATAGTACCGTAACTGTTATCTTCTTGGCAAACTTCATTAACATTTCAACCTTACCCTGCAGGCACATTCATTCTCCATCAAATCTTTCTTCAAATTTATCTATCTATATCTTTCCAAACTTCAGAAGCCATTCTCCAAACCTCTGATGGTCAGTTAAACAAACAGTTAAGGTGAATTTCAGCGGGAAAGAAAAAGCACTGGGCCATTTCGACACAGGTGAAACAAAAATATCAGTATTTTTATGTTTAAACAGAACCGAGATACCAACCTTAACTTGCATTAAGACTTCTTTGGCGATTCTTTTTTTACTTGTTCTTACTCGGGAAAAAACCCCAAAGGCTGGCTGAGAAACAGCTATTAATGTTAAAGGGTGTAAGCACTTTCCGAGTTTATGAAAGACAGTGATTTTTTCCCCTTCTATTTAAGGTGCTTTCATCCTAAAAAATAACGTCAAACTAGGAAGAAGCAGGCGTAAAAGCCTGCAGGTGTCTTTCAGAATACGATGTTGTTGAATGGCAGGAAACCCTTTACCGACATTTTCCTGTGTGCAACAGGCCTTCATTGAATTTCCGCATGTAAGATTATGAGGGGTGAGGTACAAATTTAATTATTAATATTTATAAGTAATATTTTAAAATAAATTTAATTATTTATAAGTGAGTGATATATAGAGTAAGTAGAACATGAAGTTATGTGCAATAGAACATGTTGCGCAGTAGAACATGATGTGCAGTAGAAGCTCATGTGCATTAGAACAAGATGTGCAGTAGAAAATCTATGCCAAACAGAACATGTTGCTCAGTAGTAAATCTATGAGCACTAAAAACTAATGTGCATTAGAACATGATGTTTATGAAAGACAGTGATTTCTTCCATCACTTTAAGGTGCTTTTATTCTAATAATAACGTTACCTTAATAATAACGTTATAAGTGAGTGTTATACACTCATATCTGTATGCAATAAAACATGAAGTTTAAGAACGATGGTAAATTTCCCATCGACCGACGAAGATGATATTTAAAATTCAGCACAAATAAGTGCTGTCTTAACAGCCTGCCTGCAGAAAACGGTCAAATGTCTTCCAGAAAACAGTGGTGTTGAATGACTCGGCGTAACCCCGAGAACTCTGAAAAATGTCCGACCTTGGAGTGAACTGTAATTGTGATTTAATCGTGCACTAGTGATCAAATTTATATTTCGAATTTTCATTTCTTTTCATGAAAACCCAGAGTTCTGTATTTGTATATATACAGTGCTTGTAAATAAAAATTAAGCTTTCCCATGAACCTGAAAGTGGCCTTCCTCTTGAAGCCGTTATAAATATTGTATAAGCCGAGACGTTACAATAGCATCGTTATTTCTTCGTCTGTTTGATTTAAGGTGATTTTAGCCAACTTAATTAGCATACTCATCCATGAATAATCGTTTCATGTTTACTTAGAAGATTTCAAATCGTTCTACTCCATTTAGGAAACCAAATGCTCTATTAAAAAAATTTTTTGTAACAAACTTAATTAGAATAAAACATTATTTTGAATATTTTTTTTACAAAATAATTCATTCATTATGTAACGCTAACTACAATGTGACTATCTGCTACAAAATTGTCTTTTCAAATTACTGATTTAATATTCAATACGATAATGACATTTAGTTCTTGTTATCTAATAAAAAAATGAATGAATAATCATCAAATGAATTCAAATGAAGTATTTATTGTTAGATTTAAAGAACATGGATATCAGAGTGTATATTAAGGAACTCAAATATTAAAAAAAAAATGAATTTTATTCCAAAAACATAAATAAATAAATAAAATTGCAGCCATAAAATGTGTTCCTATTACAGAAGCTATTTTTAATTAGCATAATAAAGCATTCATCTAAACAAACATCGCCCTCAATGACTATTTCCTTTCGTTCCTTAGCATTTTCTGATAATTGAGTTTTTTTAAGGAAGTGTTATCGTTTGCGTGTTTTTTTTATTGCATCCTGAAAAATTTATGTGCTTTAGTTTTGAAATATTACAGCTTTATAAAATGACAAGTTGCCAGATAATTTCGTGTATAATGACTCTTATTGGCAGTTTCAAATGAAACTTGTTTTTCTTTTTCCTATTCTAAAAAATTAGAGTATATTCTGTAAGGTACAATAAATATAATTTAATTACATGTATTATATTTATTGTACCTTACAGAATATACTCTAATTTTTTATGAATGATTTACTTGATTAAGTTTACTTGCTTAGTTTTAATATTTTAAAATATTTTATAGTGCCGTTATGCTTTCGTAATTATCATTATAGTTTTTCTCAATGAAAGTTAACAATATCAAACAGAAATATTTTGTATCTATTTAAATAAAGTAAAAACACTTTTGGGGATATTTTCTAGTATAATAATTAATTTAATATACTAATAGTGATTAGTAATTTTTGTTTTACGTAACATTAATTTAATATAATTTTTTTATAATCCTATCAAACATTTCTCCAAGTTTATTTATTTCTAATATTTAATTGATCCAATTATCTAAATTCACTTAAGAAATATTGTAATTATTAACAAACTATTATAATTAATGATTACATAAATAAAATAAATGAATGCCAGACAAAAAAAAAATATGTTTATTGAATTATATTGCTCAATTTAATTCTCGTGTGTATGACTTTCGAAGAGAAAATCATCAATAGTCTTAACTATATTATTTATTATTTATAAACTTTATTTTTATTTATCTTTTCTAATTGTAGAGCAGAAAAAAGGGAATTAAAATAAACAAGCAAGTATAAATATAATAAAGGTGCGTTTTGTGTTTTTATTAATATTTTGATAGACGGTTAAAATACGTATATAGCAGTTAAAATATATATAATAAAAAGCGAAGAATAAATGAAATATTTTTATTTTATTTTATTTTTTTGCATATAAAAGTTAAGGTATGGATTTTGATTTTATTGAAATAATTATTAAATGTTATATTAAGTATTTTTTTAACGTAAAATTATATCATTTATAACAGGAATATTTTTTTTTCTTAGTTAAAGATATTTCTTTTTTGAGGTTCATAAAAACTCTTTAAAACTATTATATAAATTACTAATATAATTAATTGTATTTTAATATATGTATAAGGGGACTGATGACCGTTTAACTGGCTCTAGGTGCCACAGGGTTTGGGTTCGAGTCCCGACGATGGCATGTATGTTTTAGTAGTTGGTATCCACTTTAAATCGTATGTTCAGGTCTAATATGATTACTACTACTACACCACACGACATCACTATGCCTATAGATGAGTTGCCCCTTTACAGTATGGGAATGATGTGAGTGAGAAATCTGAGTGGGCCCCGTGAAGCTCTACGATCATAAGAGACTGGAACCTACGACTTAAAGTGAATTCCGAACCACTACAAACATCTTAGCCCGCCGGGACTTGAACCTGAAACCTGTGGCACTAAGCGCTGTAATGAGGCACACTGAGGCATTCATGCCCCGTCTAATATGGTTGTAGAGCGTTGGGCATGGGGCTGACAACCCTAGCCGTAAAAAGAAAGGTATCTCCTGTTTTGCAATCTGCTCGTAGGCAGACTACCTTGGCCCACCATGGAATTGTTGCACCAATGGAAATGATTTGGTTTGGTTTGTCGCTCTATGGTCATCTTGTGCACACGAGGACTAAACAGACCGGAACCTAGCGTTTAAAGTGGATTCCGTACTACTAACAAACATCCATGCTACAGCTAGGATTCGAACTTGAAGGCTGTAATAGTGACTAGAGCGCCAGCCACTTGGCTACTAGGCCGTCCAATGAAGAAGAAGAATATATATTGAGACAAAGAAGAATTTGCAATATTATTATATTTTTAATCTCATTCACATTTCATTGAGATTTTCAATCATCATCGAAAGATCATCGACATGTCATTTTTCAGAAAGAAGATAATTTAAAATCTAAAAGCAAATATCTGTCTTAAAATAAATATGTTTAAGTTTATTTGGGTTTTCTTCTCTGTAGAATATAAAACTTAAAATAGATTCTAAATTGAAAAAGATTTCCAAAGCTGGATATACAGTTTTAAATAACAGTACATGTTTTTTTTTGCATTTATTTGCATGTCAATTATATTTAAAATCATTCAGAAATATAATTAAGGTTAAATTTATTTTCTGAAGATTTGTGCGTAATAAATGCAGTAGAATGATTAGGAAAAGGAAAAACCTAAAAAATAGAAATCGAATAATGACATAGGAAAATAAACATCGAAATAATGATTTTTAAAATCATCCAGAAATATTAAAGTCTTTATGAAGATTTATGCATAGTAAATGTAATAGAATGATTAAGATAGGAAAATTTGCATCGAATAGTAAAAAACATTGAAATAATACATCTAAAATCATTCAGAAATATAATTTTGGTTAAATTTATTTTCTAAACATTGATGTGTAGTAAACGTAGTAGAATTATTAAGGCAGGAAAATGGGTAACGAAGAGTAAAAAAACATCCAAATAATGCGAAGATAGAATAATTTATTATTTTAAGAATATATTTGTGAATGCATTTACTAATTATTTAACCAAAATTAAGTTGTATTTTTATTTATTGAAATATATGAAAGGAATTTATATGAAAAAAAATTATAATATTAAAAAAAAAATGTTTTACATGTCAATAAATTTAACATGTGCAGCACTACTTTCAATACAAAACAAAATATTAATGGGTATGGATTAACATTTGACTAAAATTATAATTTTTCACATAAAAAAAAGAAGCTATTCATCAAAAATACTGAAAAGCTGCGAAATTAAGAATAATCGTTTCAATTTTGTAATTAGCTCCTTACATGTTCCCTCTTTACCCCCCTAACCCTCAAAAAGAGCAAACGTGAAAAAAGATCAACATTCGTTCCTCCATTGGAACTTTCAGTGTTTTTAATTTTTTTAAGAAGAAAAAAGTAGAAAATTCAATAAAAAATTAAAAATTTATGATATATTTAAAATAGTTTTATGCAGCTCACTAAATTTAATTTGTGAATTAAAATTTAATATAAAATTTAATTAAAAAATAAATAACATATATTAAGTATTTTCAATATATATATATATATAATCCTAATATTATTTAGGACAGTGAGTAATAAATTTCTCAAACTAAATATAGATTTAAATTTAATTTCATCAGCTAGTAATAAAATTATTAAAATGATATATTATTCCCCGTGCTTGCATATTTAATTTAAATGGCATTACATTTGCAAATTCATCCATGCGCATAAGCACGAGGGATTTCTAAGTATTTCCAAACAATTTATTAATAGAATATTCCTTTCATGTTCAATTTAATAAAACAAATGCGATTGATATTTCCTTTGAATTAACAGTTTACGGAGACATTTGGTGTTTTAGTTTCACAATATCCTTAAACTTGGCAACGTGATTAAGTTAACAAAAGATACAATGTTTTTTTCAATTGTTTAAACGTACATCTTTTCTGAATTTTATTTTAATTATATAACTTTTTTGAATTTTATTTTAATATTATTATTTTTCTGAATTTTATTTTAATATTAATATTTTAATTACTTAGTGTGTTGGTAAAATTTTTATGAATTATTAAATGGTTATAGTTTGGGTGTGCAGTAAAACTATCACTAATAACTAAGTTAGTGTTCAGGTTTAGAACATATGCTCAATATACATGGAATAATAATCCTCTTTATTTTGACAATAATAAATTGTTAAAAAACATATAAATTCGATTTTTACAAAATAAATCAATCAATAAAAAATAAATAAATAAAAAATTAAATAAATAAGTAAAAGATAGTTATATTAGATATACATAAACTAATGAGCCTCAATCGGTTTTTTTTATTATATTTGATTACAAAAATTTAAACCATTTAAGTTCAAATCTAAAAAATATTTTCTTTTAAATTATTACTACTATCTCATGGATGAAGTTATATTAGCTTAAGTTTTGAAGTTATGTTAGCTTCTGTTAGAATGAAGTTCTGTTAACATTTTTTTATTACATTTTATTACAAAAACAGAAACTATTTAAGTTTTAAATCTAATAAAATATTTTCTTTTAAATTATTACAACAATCTCATGGACGAAGTTCTGCTAACTTAGTCATTGGTTACACTAAATCTGTTTTTATTTCTTGGTTCCGAATCTTAACTGCGATTTTCATTCCAAATAGTTTGTAACGACTGCAATCCCAGGTAAATAGAGAAACTTCCGACATTCTTTAGCAAAATTATTTGCGAATATCGCTGCTGTGAAACACGTACTTCTGTGCTTCATGCCTGCCAGACGTTTAAGTACCATTTTATAGGCCATGCTGCCTTTAATTTTTCTTCAAAGAAAAGAACGTAAGTTTTTTTTTTTTTTTTTTTTTTTTTTTTTGAATTCAAAACCATCTCCGGGGGTTGTTCACCATAAAGCTGCTCAAAGTTAGAACGGAAATGAAGCTAATTCATTTCCCAAAGGATTCGACAGGGGAAAAGTACATGGCTGAGCTTAAGCTTTTCGCTAAAACTTAAAAGAATACTCATTTGCTTTCATAAAACCACAAAGCAACGATAAAACTACTTTTTTATACTGTCGCTTGATAATGTGCATTTATATTCAGTATCATAGATTAAGATCAGATTAAAAACAAGATCGGAAACCCAATAAATGATAGGGGAAACTAATAAATAAATCAACTTAGCTTATTTTGATAAAACAGGACAGTTAAGGAAAAATGACAATGATCTATTATTATATTTAATATTTTTTTTCTGTCATACGTGTAGCTGTCAAAAGATTCTTTTTAATAATTTAATTTTTTTTACATTTTTCGATTCGCTGCCAAGTGGTAGTGTATTGTAGCATTTTTCTCTCACGAGAAGAATTTTGGCATTCCATTCACAGGACAGAGGAATGTATGTTATTTGACAA
>BPLQ01005081.1:0-31925 GCA_021605075.1 Caerostris darwini
ATAAATATTTAGATGTACACAATTAATATTGCTTATTGACATAATGAAGAGCAATGCACAGCTAATATGTGATGGTGAGAAACTTCTAATATATTACATCGGTTTTGATTATTTATTTATAAGCGCAATCTAACCTTAACACAAGAATGTCAATTCTGTTGGCTATTAATATATAAACCAGTGAGAAATGCTTGTTTCCAAAACACCTGAATGCAATGAATCAAAAAGCAGATGCGGTTGTTGCTGACTAATGCATTAAAAATGCATTAGTTAGCAACAAGTACAATGGATGGATCACAACCACAACGGATCTATTTGTAAACAGGAAAGAATATTAAAAAATCAATAAACAGAAGCTTGATTACTAAGAAAAAAAAAAGACACAAATTATATAACACTTATTAAATCACTTTTATGATACGCATCAGCATAAATAATTTCTTTTCTATCATAACTTTTCATATTGTATCTGGTATTTTTTTTTATATTTTATTTTATTGCTTATTTATATATAGTAGCGGACAATCAAACTGTGCCAACAAACACAGTGAATTGAATCAAAAACATATCATTAAATGTGTTTTGGTTAATATTGAATGAAGAATCAACAATGGTTAAGGATGTATATACATGTCGTTTGCTTATATGTGTGTGTATAACTATGCGTCATGTCCGGAGACTGCTGCAGAGTGTAGGTGAAAGCTAAGTGTAATCAGCTGATGAATGAAAATTCAAGCAACGTTTTATTACATTTTATTAGTAAGGAACATTTTATTAACAGGGATTTAATGAATTAAAAAGTTGGAATCTAGACCCGGTTAGACAATTGAGGAGAGAAAAGCGTAACATCTGGAATCCTACGAAGTTGTTAAAAGTCTGGTGATCACATGAAATGGTTATAAAAACAATGTATTGAAACCCATTAAAAGTGTTTTAATTAACATATTTCGTGTTAGCATAGTGTTTTGGATAGCATGTATATGTTAGCATAGCGTTTTGCATAGTGTCTTGGATAGCATATATATGTAAGCATAGAGTATTTTGTGTTGCATATATACGTTAGTATAGTGTTTTGGAAGAATATTAAAACTATATAAATGTAAAGAAACGTTAAGTCATCGGTTAATTACAGGAAAATCAAGAAGCGATTATTATGAAAAAATGTCAGAATGTCAAGTGAATAATGTTTAGAGCAATAACTGAATTGGCAAGTTAGTGCAATAATTGGTGCAATAACCTGTTCAAGTATATTACAAGGATTTATATTACTAATATATATATATATATATATATATATACACTGAAGTGACAAAAGTCATGGGATACCTCTTAATATCGTGTCGGCCCTCCTTTCGCCCGGCGAAGTGCAGCAACTCGACGTGGCATGGACTCAACAAGTCGTTGGAAGTCTTCTGCAGGAATATTGAGCCATGCTGTCTCCATAGACGTCCATAATTGTGAAAGCGTTGATGGTGCAGGATTTTGGGCACGAACAGACCTCTCGATGATGTCCCATAAATGCTCGATGGTATTCATGTCGGGCGATCTAGGTGGCCAGATCATTCGTTAGAATTGTCCAGAATGTTCTTCAAACCAATCGCGAACAGTTGTGGCCCGGTGACATGGCGCGTTGTCATCCATAAAAATCCTATCGTTGTTTGGGTACATGAAGTCCATGAATGGCTGCAAGTGATCTCCAAGTAGCTGAACATAAGCATTTCCAGTCAGTGTTCGGTCCAGTCGCACCAGAGGACCAAGTCCATGTCATGAAAAAACAGCTCACACCATTACGGAGCCACCACCAGTTTGAACAGTGCCTTGCTGACAGTTTGGGTCCATGGCTTCGTGGGGTCTGCGCCACACTCGAACCCTACCATCAGCTCTTACCAACTGAAATCGTGACTCATCGGACCAGGCCACGGTTTTCCATTCATCTAGGGACCAACCGATATGCTCACGTGCCCACGAGAGTCGCTGCAAGCGATGTCGTTCTGTCAGTAAAGGCACTCGAGTCGGTCTTCTGCTGGAATAGCCCAAGAAAGCCAAATTTCTCCGCACAGTTTTAACATGCAAGTCCCTTGTACGTCCCACATTGATTTCTGCGGTTATTTGACGCAGTGTTGCTTGTCTGTTAGAATTTAAGACTCTTTGCAGACGTCGCCGGTCTCGGTCGTTAAGTGCAGGCGGTCGACCACTGCGCTGTCCATGGTGGGATGTTATGCCTGAAATTTCATACTCTCGGCACACTCTTGACACAGTGGATCTGGGAATGTTGAATTCCCTAACGATTTCCGAAATGGCATGACCCATGCGTCTAGCTCCAAATAACATTTCGCGTTCAAAGTCTGTTAATTCCCGTCGTGCGGTCATCATCACGTCAAAACCTCTTCACATGAATAACTTGAACAGAAATGAAAGCTCTGCGAAAGGACTGCGCATTTATACCTGTTCTACGCGATGCTACTGCCATCTGAAAATTTGCATATTGCTATCCCATGACTTTTGTCACTTCAGTGTATATATATAGATATATATACATATATCTATATACATATATCTACAGTATAAATCCTATATATAATAATATAATATATAAACTAATTATTTAATGGCAAATTATATCGATAGTATGTTTCATAGGTTCCTAAACCAGCAATCATAAAAGATCATTAAGTAAAGGCGTAGTTAATAGGCTTCATCGTGCGTTTCTCTTTCACTTTTAGATTAAAGCACAAGCAATTACCTCGTTAAATTAATTCTGTGAGGTTTGTTAAATTAATTATGTATAACATTACAATTTTCTCCCGGCTATTTCACTCGTTTCCATCTTTTGTGCTTTGAGCATCGTAGTAAATGCCCAATTAAATATTTCTAGGTCACGTTATTCAATTCTCTCTTAATTCAAATCAACATTTAAATGATATAGAAAACCACAAACTTAAAAAGAGATTTAAACTATAGAAGGTTTATATTGTTTTGTAAAATTAATATTTGAAGTCTCAAATATGATTAAGATAAAGCAAGCATTGTTTTTCGCAAATTTTAAGCATAGCTAAATTCTAAATATTTCGTATAAAAATAATACTCACGAAAATTTGCGTGAATTCTTATTTCTAAATGAATAATTTTAATTAATAAATTTAACTACATTAACTTAATAGGCGTCCTTAACGTCCAATTATGCTACTCAAATGGTTACATCTGCTTTAGCGAAAGCAAGTTTCTGTTCAAAATTCCTCTGTCGCATTTCTGTCTTTAGAAGTCTCAGAGGTGTAGTTTACGGCCTGATGGCCAATTGGCTAGCACTCTGGCCTTTGGTACCACGGGCTCCAAATTCGAATCCAAACAGTGGCATGGATGTTTGTGAGTGGTTCGGAATCCGCGTTAAACTGTAGGTCTCGATCTGTTTAGCCCTCGTGTGAACAAGATGGCAGTAGAGCGACAAACCAACCAAGCCAGAGGTGTAGTTGAGTTTGATTTTATGCCTTACTCCAGGCGGTTCATTTATAATGATAAAAAATACAATGTACACAAATTATCAATTTAATATTTACAAGCATCGAAGGTGTCTAAAGAAACAATTACTCTTATATTCAAACACGAAAGAAATTTTTAAAAAAATAAATAAACGCAGAAATCACTCTCTGATTGTTACTTTCTCTCTAAACCATCCACATGGTAAGAAAAAAGGTTTGGTTCGGTTTTGATTTGTCGCTCCACAGTAATTTTTTGTACACTTTAGACTAATGCACCGGGACCGACATTTTAATGCTGATTCCGAACCACTAACAGATATCCATGCCACCGCCAGGTAAGAAAATGAAGCTTACGATGGTTGATTAAACGCCTTCGAATCAAAACATTGCCGAAGATCTACTTTTTGTCCATGCTACTACGTCGGTGAATTTTAGTAATTAAATATCATGCAAAAATATTCGTTATTTCTTCAAAGATTATATACGATTTATTTATTAATTTTATTTTGTCCGTAAAAATAATTATTACGGGGCACACTATTATCCACATTTTTATTTTTCCTCGATTTTCTTCTCAACAATAAAATAAAAACTATATTAATATAAAGGTATGAAATAACATTTTACAAATAGTGATTAGAAGTAACAGCAACGTCCGCCTTAATAGAAATTAAAAATGTACATTAGTAAGTACATTAGCTGACTGAGTTACGCTAATGGAGTATGAATTGAGCTGATTAATTAACAAGATTAGTAACATTAGTAACATTAATTAACAAGATTAGTTATTTTAATTATAATTAAATCAACAGACCATCTGTAATAAAATAATAAAGTAATATATTAAAATTAAATATATAATATATTAAAAATAATTAATATATTAAAATTAATTTATAAAATAAATACTAAAATTTTAATGCTGTTCTGCTCATTGACTTAATTTATCAAAATGTATTTCTCAAAAAATATGTACCATTCACATCCTAGTGATAATTCAATCGCAAATTAACGCGCAATAGCAATACAATACAATAGCAAATTAACGCGCAAAGTGAGCGATGATTCTATTCTCACTGTAGTTATGCTATTTATATATTTCTTTGAATAAATAACTTGGAAATGTAAGGATTCTGACAGAGTATCTCGCATTTACAGTCAGACTATTTTAATTTCTTCAATACGATACACAAAATAGGTTCTCTTTCTCCCAAAGTTCATAGGTTCTCTGTTGATCCTCCAAGTAGTATTATCCATTATAAAGTACACTGACAACAAAAAGTAAAATATAAATAATGGAATGGATAATTCCCTTCAGTAGACCAATTATAATTTATATTGAAATGTATTGCTTAAATATTTGCTACTTAGACAGACAAACATTGACAAGAAACCATTCATTTTCATGCTCAGAAGGTTATTGCCATCACACAATAACCTTGCTGGCTATAAATTAAAATAAATGCAAGAATTACTATTAGTATTACGCTGAAATGGGCCTGAATGATTTTGGAGCTCGGTACCACAGGTTTTGGGTCCGAGTCCCGGCGTTGCCATGGATGTTTGTAGTGGTACGGAATCCACTTTAAACTGCAGGTCCCAGTCTAGCATGGCTGTAGAGCGTTGGGCATAGGGCTGACAACCCTACCCCGTAAAAAGAGAAGACATCTCTTGTTTCGAAATCTGCCAGTGAGCAGATGGCCTTGGCCCAGCTGGGGCTGTTGCACCAATCATGATAATGATTATGCTGAAATATACAATTACCTGTTTACATTAAACAATAATTGAAACAGAGACAAATTGTTGAGACATAGGTAAGACATATGCCAAAACCTATGTTTCTGGCAAATAATGATTCAGTAAAAAAAAAAAAGGTACATATAAAAATTCCAATCTCCTTAACATCGATTAAGTAAATTTAAACCACTCTTTTTATAGGGTGGTTCAAGTTTCCACTCAAAATTTCCATCGACGATAGTTACGAACAATGATAAAAAAAAATATATATATACACTCTTGTTGACAGTTTGGAGATAAACACAAACGAATTTGTTATCAAATTTCTCATTCCATAAAGTGGTCAATTTCGTAATGTGATGGAAAACAAATAATGGCTTTACTTTTAGAACAGTGAAAGGATGCTCCATAAAATACCTTAATTGCGATAAAAACTGATTAATGATAAAATAGGACAACTTAACTGTATCTTGAGGGTGGAATAATTATTTTATTTTTTTGGTTTTTTTTAAAGAAAGTTTGGCTGGAATTATAATTTGCATTTTGCATAATTGCTTTAGAAAAAAGTGATGTGTAACCTTGAAACCTAAATATATTTTTATTAAATTCCTTCTATTAGCTCACACTCTCCCTATATATATATATATATATCTTGTTCAAATTTTCAATCGTTCATAAAACACTTTTTGTTCATCCACTGAAGTTTAAATACATTTTTTTTAACTTGTAATGGATGACATTGGATGTTAAAACAGTTTTTTTCAAATATTAATTCATTAATTAAATTTAATTAATTAATTTTAGTTTTTTTTTAGATTTAAGTTGCATATATCTACCAATAGATGGCGCCAGATAAACTTAAAAAAATGAATGAAAATTATTTATAAAAGACATCCTGCAATATAGTGAGAGAAAAAAGAAGTAATTGACTTAAATTTTTTTTTTTATATTACTTGTTATATATCGAAATTTTAATTGTTAATTATGGTATTTGATATTGGAACTTAAGAATATATATTTTAAATAAATTAACATCAATGGCTGTATGGGATGGGATTACAATTATTTTAAATAATACAAAATGAAATTTGTGTAATATTTAAAGCATATATTAAAATTTTAAGATTTACTTGTTGTGTACTTATGTGTACTTTACTTGTTGTGTATTAGAAATACTAATTTCTTGAAAACTAATATCATTGGTGAAAAGGTCATTTCTATTTTCAAAAAATTAAACCATTTAGGCCATTAGAGTAAAATGTGGCAATTAAATTATTCTTTTTTGGGATAAAGGGACTGCTTTAAATTAAATATATAGGTCAAATCTAAACTTAAGGAAACCTGGAATTTGGCGTTTTGTTTTGGTCCGACTATTTTAATTTCTTCTATACAATACACAAAAGAAATTCTCCTTCTCCCATCGTCCTACTTTTGATCATCCAAATAGTGTTATCCTGTAGAAACTATCAATAATATACAGACAACAAAAAGCAAAATATAAATAATGGGATGGAAAATTCCCTTTAGCAGATTAATTATATTTTAAATTGCAATGTATTGCTTAAATATTTACTATTTAGAGAAACATAAGAGTTGACAAGAAGCCATTCATTTTCAGCCTCCCATCACACAATAACCTTGCTGGAGATAAATTGAAACAAATGCATGAATTATTATTAGTATTATGCAGAAATATTCAATAACTACCTATTTGAATTAAACAATAATTGAGACAGAGGCAAATTGTAGAAACATAGGTATGGCATAATGAAAATTCCTATGTTTCTAGCACATAATGGTTCAGTAAAAAGAAAAAGGACACGTAAAAAATTCCAATCCACTCAACATCAATTAAGTAAATTTAAACCACCCTCTTTAAAGGGTAGTTCAAGTTTCCATTCAGAAGTTCCATCGACGATGGTGATGCACACATATAAAAAATATATATATACACTCTTGTTGATAGACTTGTTGGAGACAAACACAAATGAATTTGCTATCAAATTTCTCGTTTCATTCCGGTCAATTTCGTTATGTTACGGAAAACAAATAATAGCTAGGCATTTAGAACACTCTAAGATTGTTCTAAAAAATATCTCAATTGCGATAAAAACTAATTAGTGATATTATTGTGATTAACGATAAAATAGGATAATTCGGTGGAATAATTAATTTATTCTTTTGATTTTCTTTAAAGAAAGTTTGGCAGCAGTTACGATTTGTATTTTGCATAAAGAAAAAAGTGGTGTGTAACCTAGAAACTTCAGTATTTTTTACTTCATGTTGAAGCTTTTAATTATTAATTTTGGTAATTGATATGGAAACTTGAGAATATTTCTACTTTTATGTAAATTAACATTAGTGGCTTAATGAGGTGGAGATTACAATTATTTTAAATATTAGAAAATCAAATTTAATTGTGTAATATTAAAACATATAAAAATTTAAGGTATACTTCTTTTAATTTTTTTTTTTTCGTTTTTTATTTGTCATTTTTTTATAATTTGCATTTATATCGAAGGATATATTTTTATATTAAAATACAATAGTTAAGTACAGATTACAATAGTATTTAATTTCAATTTTTATAAGTTATGAAAGTCGTTAAGAGGTTCCTAAAAACCTTAGACTTCCGATATTGTTCTGTGCTATAATAAGATTTTATTTAGAATACTACCACTAGACACCTGGATTGAGTGCTTGTTGTTCACTTATAATTGTATTGAAGAACTTGAACATTAATTTCTTATAACTAATATCAATGGTTGGATTGGTTCTTTCTATTAAAAAAATTATAGATTATAAATTTCACTTAATTGATTTTGAATAGATAATCGATTCTTGTTTGAATTGATTGATTAATCGATAATTAATCAATGTTCGATTCAAAATCACGTTCATTTATAATTTGAATGATTAATTGATTTTAAAAATGATAAATTATAGATTGCTAATTAATGATAGATTACCATATTTTACCTTAATAAAAGGTAAAATATGGCAATTAAATTATTCTTTTTGCGGGGAGAGAGAGCTTTGAAGTTAGCATAGTAGACCAAATCTAAACTTTGGGGAGTTTGGAGTTTGGCGATTTGTTTTGGATAAATAAGAGATTTTGCAATACATGTGATTTCCTGGTTTGGACTGCTTTTCTCCTTTTGACTACATCTTTGTCTAACGATTGGATATGCAACTAATTATGGCAATGCCAACAAGTCCGAGTCTTCCTAAATTACGAATTTATCTCTATACGATTAATTACTCAAAACATTTACTCTAAAATGCTATATAAATCTTGTTCAAATTTTTAATCATTAATAAAATACTGTTTATTCATCCAGTCATGTTCAAATACATTTTTTTGAACTTGTAGTGGATGACAATGGATGTTAATACAGGTTTTTTTTCAAATATTAATTCAGTAATTAAATTTAATTAATTAATTTTAGTTTCTTTTTAGATTTAAGTTGCATGTATCTAATAATAGATGGCGCCAGATGTAAGAGGAAAATTTCAAGTTTATTTGTAAAGGGCTTTTCTGCAATATAGTGAAAAAAAAGTAGGAATTGACTTTAAAATTTTTTTTTATATTACTTGTTTTTTATCAGATCTCAGGTGAAGTAAATGAAATATTCACATTTCAATGAGTACAGTCTTCAGTCTTCAAGAACTTTATATACTTGGTGGTAACGTGCGTAGCTAGCGAACAAGTGAATTTTCCGTTCGAAGCTATTGGCGATGTCCGTTACAATCGCAGTATTCAAAGCATCATAACTTATGTTAAGGGTCTCACATCATCAGGATGCCTGTTATCCACCAAACGACAGCCAAATTTGGAATCGTTAGTCCATCTCTCGTCAGAGAATTGTTATTGGAATACATTTGTGGAATACGAGTCTCACAAATAACAAGTAATATAAAAAAAAATTTAGTCAATTCCTACTTTTTTTTGCACTATATCGCAGAAAAGTCCTTTATTAATAAAGTTGAAATTTTCCTCTTACATCTGGCGCAATCTATTGGTAGATACATGCAACTTAAATCTAAAATAAACTAAAACTAATTCATTAAATTTAATTACTGAATTAATGTTTGAAAAAACTGTATTGACATCAAGTGTCATCAAAAAACTGTATTTGAACTTGAGTGGACGATTAAAAAGTATTTTATTAACGATTGAAAATTTGAACAAGATATACACAGTCCAGTCACAATAATGTGACCCCCACCTACTTTCGACGTTAACGTGAAATAACCAATCACAAAAGGCAGGTGGCAGCACACTGCAGTGGAGTGTATATAAAGAATTCCACTTAAATACCACACTCCACACTCCACTTAAAGCCAGAATATACAAGAGTGTATATTCTGGCTTTTGACAGATGGTCACATTAATGTGACTGGATTGTGTATATAGGGAGAGTGTGAACTAATAGTAGAAATTGAAAAAAGAATTACTATTTGAGATTAGCACTTTGAGATGATTTTGAAAACGCATGTAAAATTCGTTTTCAAAATTTCTAAAATTATGATTTGTAGAGAACTTATATTCCTTATTTAGGAGATTAGGATTCATTATGTCTGTAAAACTTCATTTCCGACATTCTCATTTAAACCTTTACCTTGATAATAAAGGAGTGCATCAGATGAGAATGGAGAAAGATTTCATGATAAGACATTTATAATAAACGAAAAGTGGAAAAAGAAATGAAAACATGCAAGTAGTTTACTTCTGGATACTAAGAAAGAAAACCACAAAACAACAATATAAGAAACAAAAATTAACAAAATAATAAGAGATGATTATTTTTTTAAATATTATAGTGAAAAGTTATTCATGTTTTATTTTAATAATATCAATAATTATTTACACTGAAGTTACAAAAGTCATGGGATAGCAATATGCAAATTTTCAGATGGCAGTAGCATCGCGTAGAACAGGTATAAATGCGCAGTGCTTTCATTTCTGTTCAAGTTATTCATGTGAAGAGGTTTTGACGTGATGATGACCACACGACGGGAATTAACAGACTTTGAACGCGGAATGTTAGTTGGAGCTAGACGCATGGGTCATGCCATTTCGGAAATCGTTAGGGAATTCAACATTCCCAGATCCACTGTGTCAAGAGTGTGCCGAGAGTATGAAATTTCAGGCATAACATCCCACCATGGACAGCGCAGTGGTCGACCGCCTGCACTTAACGACCGAGACCGGCGACGTCTGCAAAGAGTCGTAAATTCTAACAGACAAGCAACACTGCGTCAAATAACCGCAGAAATCAATGTGGGACGTACAAGGGACTTGTCTGTTAGAACTGTGCGGAGAAATTTGGCTTTCTTGGGCTATTCCAGCAGAAGACCGACTCGAGTGCCTTTACTGACAGAACGACATCGCTTGCAGCGACTCTCGTGGGCACGTGAGCATATCGGTTGGTCCCTAGATGAATGGAAAACCGTGGCCTGGTCCGATGTGTCACGATTTCAGTTGGTAAGAGCTGATGGTAGGGTTCGAGTGGGGCGCAGACCCCACGAAGCCATGGACCCAAACTGTCAGCAAGACACTGTTCAAGCTGGTGGTGGCTCCGTAATGGTGTGGGCTGTTCTTTCATAGCATGGACTTGGTCCTCTGGTGCGACTGGACCGAACATTGACTGGAAATGCTTATGTTCAGCTACTTGGAGATCACTTGCAGCCATTCATGGACTTCATGTACCCAAACAACGATGGGATTTTTATGGATGACAATGCGCCATGTCACCGGGCCACAACTGTTCGCGATTGGTTTGAAGAACATTCTGGACAATTCCAACGAATGATCTGGCCACCTAGATCGTCCGACATGAACCCCATCGAGCATTTATGGGACATCATCGAGAGGTCTGTTCGTGCCCAAAATCCTGCACCATCAACGCTTTCACAATTATGGACGTCTATCGAGACAGCATGGCTCAATATTCCTGCAGAAGACTTCCAACGACTTGTTGAGTCCATGCCACGTCGAGTTGCTGCACTTCGCCGGGCGAAAGGAGGGCCGACACGATATTAAGAGGTGTCCCATGACTTTTGTCACTTCAGTGTAAATTTATTAATTGATACAATATTTTGAATAACATTAAAACTGCCTGTCTTACAAAGTAAAAATAACTTGCGAAATCTAGATTAAGGAATGTCAAATTTATAAAGGTCTTTTTTTCAAGGAGGAGAAATTTAATTTCTTTGTCGATATATGTATACAAATTTTTTACTAACTACTATATCATACGTGGGCAGTAAACTATCCATCATACGAGGTCTAATAGTAATTAGCGTTAGTTAGCTTAGAAGAACACAGTTATTCCATGATGTTAGCAAGTTTCTGAACTGCTTTTCTCTCTCTAAAATTTGGTAATAGAAAGTTTTCAGCGATAATCTGATTAAATAGTCAATTTTTTTTATATCTTATTCAATGTAATAAGACATATAAGGGATAATTACTCCTGAATGTATTCCCAGAAAGTATTATATCCTTCTATACCCTTCCATAGAACGTCGACAAATGGATGATAGTAAGCATCATCACAAAAATGTCAGCAAATAAAATATCATCAATCTAATGCTTTTTTTTTTTTTTTTTTTTTGGTTTCTAAATTAAATTAAAACTACATATACCAGCTTTACCAGCTATTTGGTCCAGAAAATTAGGAAACCAATAAAAAACACATTTTTTAGTAAATCCTGCCATATATTAATATTACTTTTTTCTTTATTTTGCGCTTAGGAAATTCAAGAAATATTTGATTAAATTTTAAAAAGTTGGGGCAATTAATGCATTTTAAGGATGAAAAAAATAAAAAATTAATTAAACAATAGCTATTTAAGCAATAAAATAGTAAAAAAAAATTACTTTTCCTTAGCAAACACCTTTGTTTGTAACAATTAAATTAATTAATAAAAAAGGAATGTTTTCTCAGAGAGTTCTTTGTTTGATATGCAAATATACTTTTTTTCAATATTAAATATTTGACTACTTCAGAAATTTTTTTTTCCATAAATTATTTGTATTAGAAAAATGAAAATAAATATTATTATGGAGTTTCAACTAATTTTTTTTCAAAAACTTTTCTGTAACTTAGACATAAAAAAAGCGAATTATCACACATTCTAATATTGAAATCTATTTATTAATATGCATAAAAATACAATTCAAAATGCTTATACCAACTGTTTGAAAATTATTAACAATAAGACCAACATTTCAATATAAATATTAAGTTCATTGTTTTAACTCAGAGAACGAACCTTATGAAAATTAGTTGTTATGCTACGTTGAAATTTTTTAATATAATACTCGTATAAACATAAGCATCTTTATGAAAATAAATACCGCTTGTCCATCTCGTAGATCACAGGATCCTGTCCTTTCCAGACCCCATCCCTTTACAAGAAAGACAAATTTCCACGCCCTTTCTTCATAATAATTCCATTATACCAATTATTAAAATAGGGTTGCATATTATCTATGCATATTTAATTTGCCTATTTATTAGGAATGACAAAGAAGACAGTATTTAAAATGATAATCAAATGTAATAAAAATAGTTAATTATAAATTTAAAAATTATCACAAAATCAATAGAAAACAAGTAATATAAAAAAAAACATTTAGTAAATGATAGACAAGTACATGAATGATAATAATTATATATCTGGCTATTATGTCGACACGACATAAAAAAACAAGTAATATAAAAAAAACAAAATTTAAAGACAATTCCTACTTTTTTTTCACTATATTGCAGAAAGTCGTTTATAAATAAATTTGGAATTTTCCTCTTACATCTGGCGCCATCTATTATAAGATACATGCAACTTAAATCTAAAATAATCTAAAATTAATTAATTTAATTAATGAATTAATATTTGAAAAACTGTATTAACATCAAGTGTCATTCACTACAAGTTCAAAAAAATGTATTTGAACTTGAGCGGATGAATAAAAAGTATTTTATTAACGATTAAAAATTTGAACAAGATATATATATAGCGAGAGTGTGAGCTGATAGTAGGAATTGAATAAAAATTATAATGAGATGGCTGAAATTGGTGGAGTTTTAACAATCTATTAAGGTCAGATCCCAATTTCATTAATACAAATTGTAAATATCCACGCTCTATGATGAGCAGTCTGTTCCTTTCCTTAGACAGTAAATTTGCCATCGCTCTGTCTCCAATCTCTTTCAAATACAATGAAGGAAATGCAGTTGAAAATTTCTGTACTATTGTCTACGATCTCGGGTAGAGATCTGGAATTAAAAAATATTCTCTAACTCTATTCCCAATCCAGGGTAGAGCGCTGGTATTGATTTTTGAAGCCAGAACTCTTGGTATCTATTTCTAAATTTTACTTTTAGTTCTTTGTTAGTTGTGAGTTGTACGAGTTCCTCTTTTAAGTTTGATGAATCTGCTGTATCTGCATTTGAGAAAAGATCTAAAACACAACTCAGCATATTCATGTTTAAAATATCCTGGAATCGCTCATAAATAGCATTCAAGTGCTGGCTTAAGTAAATAAATCTTGCTTCGCAGATACTGCTGAAATGTGGCGAAGTAACTACATTTAATTCTACCTAGATTTCGTTTGAACAGAAAAACTTTTCCCACAAAAGCAGCTATAATGTTTTATTCATTTATTTTAAATATATTTCCCTTATTATCTTGCAATTGTTAATTGGCTTCATTAAATATTCAACTGTCAACTAAATGACATCATTTTTGGATGTAATCAGGTTTCCAAGCAATTTTACGAACATGAATTCTCATGAAAACATTCTCAAATAGATTAAAAAAAATATTTCAGACAAATATCTTTTGAGTGCCAACGAACTTTTGTGTGCAACATCAAGCGATCGTAATCTTCATCATTTTCACTATAAAGTTGGCCGAATAATTTGTAGTGCTATAAGTTGCTTCTAATGTCATTGACTTATCAGGTAATAAAGGTGACGTATGCATACAATGGTTCAAATTTTTTGTAGCTAAAAACTGATGGTGAATAAAATAATGTATTGCGAGTACATTTGTTACTGATTGTTTCAAATGCGCTATGGTGTACCATCATGACTGCGGAACCATCAGTAAAAGCTGACAAAATATTTCGTATAGCAATTTCTTTTTCTAGAAAAAACTTGTCCATCATATTAAATACCGATTTTCTCTCTGTATCGCTTTCCAAATTTTTAGCGAATAATAATTCTTGGCAATTTTTTTTTCTTCTTTTATGAATTGAACATATGATAAAAGTAGTACTTCGTTATTTGGTAAAGTTCCATTCATCGAGTTGAATGGATAATTTGCAAGTAATAGCATGGTTATATTTAAACGTCTTTAGCCATTCCATATATTCTTCATTGCACTTAATTTTTATTCAGAAAAGTTTTTCTGGTGATATCTGACGTTTCTTATGATGAAAAGCTTTTATTACTTCTCTGACTGCCGGCGAAATTAATTCCTCGCCAATTGGGAGTGGTTTTCCCGATTTTGCGGTTAACAGTGAAATATTACATGAAACTCGAGTCCATAATCCATTTAGAAGACAACGCAAAAGGTTTGTTATAGTTGGCTGTTTTAAATATTTATTTTCCATTCCTTGCAAAGAGGATGCAGCTTAAAAATAAATAGATTCTCTTAGAAACGAACTTTAAATAAGAGCTTTTTTATTATTTGTGAGTGAAGAAATATTTAAGCTAATGTCTGGTAATTTCTGGTGATATCTGACGTTTCTTATGATGAACAGCTTTTATTACTTCTCTGACTGCCGGCGAAATTAATTCCTCGCCAATTGGGAGTGGTTTTCCCGATTTTGCGGTTAACAGTGAAATATTACATGAAACTCGAGTCCATAATCCATTTAGAAGACAACGCAAAGGTTTGTTACAGTTGGCTGTTTTAAATATTTATTTTCCATTCCTTGCAAAGAGGATGCAGCTTAAAAATAAATAGATTCTCTTCGAAACGAACTTTAAATAAGAGCTTTTATTATTTGTGAGTGAAGAAATATTTAAGCTAATGTCTGGTAATTTCTGGTGATATCTGACGTTTCTTATGATGAACAGCTTTTATTACTTCTCTGACTGCCGGCGAAATTAATTCCTCGCCAATTGGGAGTGGTTTTCCCGATTTTGCGGTTAACAGTGAAATATTACATGAAACTCGAGTCCATAATCCATTTAGAAGACAACGCAAAAGGTTTGTTACAGTTGGCTGTTTTAAATATTTATTTTCCATTCCTTGCAAAGAGGATGCAGCTTAAAAATAAATAGATTCTCTTCGAAACGAACTTTAAATAAGAGCTTTTTTATTATTTGTGAGTGAAGAAATATTTAAGCTAATGTCTGGTAATTTCTGGTGATATCTGACGTTTCTTATGATGAACAGCTTTTATTACTTCTCTGACTGCCGGCGAAATTAATTCCTCGCCAATTGGGAGTGGTTTTCCCGATTTTGCGGTTAACAGTGAAATATTACATGAAACTCGAGTCCATAATCCATTTAGAAGACAACGCAAAAGGTTTGTTACAGTTGGCTGTTTTAAATATTTATTTTCCATTCCTTACAAAGAGGATGCAGCTTAAAAATAAATAGATTCTCTTAGAAACGAACTTTAAATAAGAGCTTTTTTATTATTTGTGAGTGAAGAAATATTTAAGCTAATGTCTGGTAATTTCTGGTGATATCTGACGTTTATTATGATGAACAGCTTTTATTACCTCTCTGACTGCCGGCGAAATTAATTCCTCGCCAATTGGGAGTGGTTTTCCCGATTTTGCGGTTAACAGTGAAATATTACATGAAACTCGAGTCCATAATCCATTTAGAAGACAACGCAAAAGGTTTGTTACAGTTGGCTGTTTTAAATATTTATTTTCCATTCCTTGCAAAGAGGATGCAGCTTAAAAATAAATAGATTCTCTTAGAAACGAACTTTAAATAAGAGCTTTTATTATTTGTGAGTGAAGAAATATTTAAGCTAATGTCTGGTAATTTCTGGTGATATCTGACGTTTCTTATGATGAACAGCTTTTATTACCTCTCTGACTGCCGGCGAAATTAATTCCTCGCCAATTGGGAGTGGTTTTCCCGATTTTGCGGTTAACAGTGAAATATTACATGAAACTCGAGTCCATAATCCATTTAGAAGACAACGCAAAAGGTTTGTTACAGTTGGCTGTTTTAAATATTTATTTTCCATTCCTTGCAAAGAGGATGCAGCTTAAAAATAAATAGATTCTCTTAGAAACGAACTTTAAATAAGAGCTTTTATTATTTGTGAGTGAAGAAATATTTAAGCTAATGCCTGGTAATTTCTGGTGATATCTGACGTTTCTTATGATGAACAGCTTTTATTACCTCTCTGACTGCCGGCGAAATTAATTCCTCGCCAATTGGGAGTGGTTTTCCCGATTTTGCGGTTAACAGTGAAATATTACATGAAACTCGAGTCCATAATCCATTTAGAAGACAACGCAAAAGGTTTGTTACAGTTGGCTGTTTTAAATATTTATTTTCCATTCCTTGCAAAGAGGATGCAGCTTAAAAATAAATAGATTCTCTTAGAAACGAACTTTAAATAAGAGCTTTTTTTTTATTATTTGTGAGTGAAGAAATATTTAAGCTAATGCCTGGTAATTTCTGGTGATATCTGACGTTTCTTTATGATGAACAGCTTTTATTACCTCTCTGACTGCCGGCGAAATTAATTCCTCGCCAATTGGGAGTGGTTTTCCCGATTTTGCGGTTAACAGTGAAATATTACATGAAACTCGAGTCCATAATCCATTTAGAAGACAACGCAAAGGTTTGTTATAGTTGGCTGTTTTAAATATTTATTTTCCATTCCTTACAAAGAGGATGCAGCTTAAAAATAAATAGATTCTCTTAGAAACGAACTTGAAATAAGAGCTTTTTATTATTTGTGAGTGAAGAAATATTTAAGCTAATGTCTGGTAATTTCTGGTGATATCTGACGTTTCTTATGATGAACAGCTTTTATTACCTCTCTGACTGCCGGCGAAATTAATTCCTCGCCAATTGGGAGTGGTTTTCCCGATTTTGCGGTTAACAGTGAAATATTACATGAAACTCGAGTCCATAATCCATTTAGAAGACAACGCAAAAGGTTTGTTACAGTTGGCTGTTTTAAATATTTATTTTCCATTCCTTACAAAGAGGATGCAGCTTAAAAATAAATAGATTCTCTTAGAAACGAACTTTAAATAAGAGCTTTTTTTATTATTTGTGAGTGAAGAAATATTTAAGCTAATGTCTGGTAATTTCTGGTGATATCTGACGTTTATTATGATGAACAGCTTTTATTACCTCTCTGACTGCCGGCGAAATTAATTCCTCGCCAATTGGGAGTGGTTTTCCCGATTTTGCGGTTAACAGTGAAATATTACATGAAACTCGAGTCCATAATCCATTTAGAAGACAACGCAAAAAGGTTTGTTACAGTTGGCTGTTTTAAATATTTATTTTCCATTCCTTGCAAAGAGGATGCAGCTTAAAAATAAATAGATTCTCTTAGAAACGAACTTTAAATAAGAGCTTTTTTTTTTATTATTTGTGAGTGAAGAAATATTTAAGCTAATGTCTGGTAATTTCTGGTGATATCTGACGTTTCTTATGATGAACAGCTTTTATTACCTCTCTGACTGCCGGCGAAATTAATTCCTCGCCAATTGGGAGTGGTTTTCCCGATTTTGCGGTTAACAGTGAAATATTACATGAAACTCGAGTCCATAATCCATTTAGAAGACAACGCAAAAGGTTTGTTATAGTTGGCTGTTTTAAATATTTATTTTCCATTCCTTGCAAAGAGGATGCAGCTTAAAAATAAATAGATTCTCTTAGAAACGAACTTTAAATAAGAGCTTTTTTATTATTTGTGAGTGAAGAAATATTTAAGCTAATGTCTGGTAATTTCTGGTGATATCTGACGTTTCTTATGATGAACAGCTTTTATTACCTCTCTGACTGCCGGCGAAATTAATTCCTCGCCAATTGGGAGTGGTTTTCCCGATTTTGCGGTTAACAGTGAAATATTACATGAAACTCGAGTCCATAATCCATTTAGAAGACAACGCAAAAGGTTTGTTACAGTTGGCTGTTTTAAATATTTATTTTCCATTCCTTACAAAGAGGATGCAGCTTAAAAATAAATAGATTCTCTTAGAAACGAACTTTAAATAAGAGCTTTTTTTATTATTTGTGAGTGAAGAAATATTTAAGCTAATGTCTGGTAATTTCTGGTGATATCTGACGTTTCTTATGATGAACAGCTTTTATTACCTCTCTGACTGCCGGCGAAATTAATTCCTCGCCAATTGGGAGTGGTTTTCCCGATTTTGCGGTTAACAGTGAAATATTACATGAAACTCGAGTCCATAATCCATTTAGAAGACAACACCAAAAAGGTTTGTTATAGTTGGCTGTTTTAAATATTTATTTTCCATTCCTTGCAAAGAGGATGCAGCTTAAAAAATAAATAGATTCTCTTAGAAACGAACTTTTTAAATAAGAGCTTTTTTTATTATTTGTGAGTGAAGAAATATTTAAGCTAATGTCTGGTAATTTCTGGTGATATCTGACGTTTCTTATGATGAACAGCTTTTATTACCTCTCTGACTGCCGGCGAAATTAATTCCTCGCCAATTGGGAGTGGTTTTCCCGATTTTGCGGTTAACAGTGAAATATTACATGAAACTCGAGTCCATAATCCATTTAGAAGACAACGCAAAAGGTTTGTTATAGTTGGCTGTTTTAAATATTTATTTTCCATTCCTTGCAAAGAGGATGCAGCTTAAAAATAAATAGATTCTCTTAGAAACGAACTTTAAATAAGAGCTTTTTATTATTTGTGAGTGAAGAAATATTTAAGCTAATGTCTGGTAATTTCTGGTGATATCTGACGTTTCTTATGATGAATAGCTTTTATTACCTTCTCTGACTGCCGGCGAAATTAATTCCTCGCCAATTGGGAGTGGTTTTCCCGATTTTGCGGTTAACAGTGAAATATTACATGAAACTCGAGTCCATAATCCATTTAGAAGACAACGCAAAGGTTTGTTACAGTTGGCTGTTTTTAAATATTTATTTTCCATTCCTTGCAAAGAGGATGCAGCTTAAAAATAAATAGATTCTCTTAGAAACGAACTTTAAATAAGAGCTTTTTATTATTTGTGAGTGAAGAAATATTTAAGCTAATGTCTGGTAATTTCTGGTGATATCTGACGTTTCTTATGATGAACAGCTTTTATTACCTCTCTGACTGCCGGCGAAATTAATTCCTCGCCAATTGGGAGTGGTTTTCCCGATTTTGCGGTTAACAGTGAAATATTACATGAAACTCGAGTCCATAATCCATTTAGAAGACAACGCAAAAGGTTTGTTACAGTTGGCTGTTTTAAATATTTATTTTCCATTCCTTGCAAAGAGGATGCAGCTTAAAAATAAATAGATTCTCTTAGAAACGAACTTTAAATAAGAGCTTTTTATTATTTGTGAGTGAAGAAATATTTAAGCTAATGCCTGGTAATTTCTGGTGATATCTGACGTTTCTTATGATGAACAGCTTTTATTACCTCTCTGACTGCCGGCGAAATTAATTCCTCGCCAATTGGGAGTGGTTTTCCCGATTTTGCGGTTAACAGTGAAATATTACATGAAACTCGAGTCCATAATCCATTTAGAAGACAACGCAAAGGTTTGTTACAGTTGGCTGTTTTAAATATTTATTTTCCATTCCTTGCAAAGAGGATGCAGCTTAAAAATAAATAGATTCTCTTAGAAACGAACTTTAAATAAGAGCTTTTTTATTATTTGTGAGTGAAGAAATATTTAAGCTAATGCCTGGTAATTTCTGGTGATATCTGACGTTTCTTATGATGAACAGCTTTTATTACCTCTCTGACTGCCGGCGAAATTAATTCCTCGCCAATTGGGAGTGGTTTTCCCGATTTTGCGGTTAACAGTGAAATATTACATGAAACTCGAGTCCATAATCCATTTAGAAGACAACGCAAAGGTTTGTTACAGTTGGCTGTTTTAAATATTTATTTTCCATTCCTTACAAGAGGATGCAGCTTAAAAATAAATAGATTCTCTTAGAAACGAACTTTAAATAAGAGCTTTTTATTATTTGTGAGTGAAGAAATATTTAAGCTAATGTCTGGTAATTTCTGGTGATATCTGACGTTTCTTATGATGAACAGCTTTTATTACCTCTCTGACTGCCGGCGAAATTAATTCCTCGCCAATTGGGAGTGGTTTTCCCGATTTGCGGTTAACAGTGAAATATTACATGAAACTCGAGTCCATAATCCATTTAGAAGACAACATAAAAGGTTTGTTACAGTTGGCTGTTTTAAATATTTATTTTCCATTCCTTGCAAAGAGGATGCAGCTTAAAAATAAATAGATTCTCTTAGAAACGAACTTTTAAATAAGAGCTTTTATTATTTGTGAGTGAAGAAATATTTAAGCTAATGCCTGGTAATTTCTGGTGATATCTGACGTTTCTTATGATGAACAGCTTTTATTACCTCTCTGACTGCCGGCGAAATTAATTCCTCGCCAATTGGGAGTGGTTTTCCCGATTTTGCGGTTAACAGTGAAATATTACATGAAACTCGAGTCCATAATCCATTTAGAAGACAACGCAAAAGGTTTGTTACAGTTGGCTGTTTTAAATATTTATTTTCCATTCCTTGCAAAGAGGATGCAGCTTAAAAATAAATAGATTCTCTTAGAAACGAACTTTAAATAAGAGCTTTTTTATTATTTGTGAGTGAAGAAATATTTAAGCTAATGCCTGGTAATTTCTGGTGATATCTGACGTTTCTTATGATGAACAGCTTTTATTACCTCTCTGACTGCCGGCGAAATTAATTCCTCGCCAATTGGGAGTGGTTTTCCCGATTTTGCGGTTAACAGTGAAATATTACATGAAACTCGAGTCCATAATCCATTTAGAAGACAACGCAAAGGTTTGTTACAGTTGGCTGTTTTAAATATTTATTTTCCATTCCTTACAAAGAGGATGCAGCTTAAAAATAAATAGATTCTCTTAGAAACGAACTTGAAATAAGAGCTTTTTTATTATTTGTGAGTGAAGAAATATTTAAGCTAATGTCTGGTGATATCTGACGTTTCTTATGATGAACAGCTTTTATTACCTCTCTGACTGCCGGCGAAATTAATTCCTCGCCAATTGGGAGTGGTTTTCCCGATTTTGCGGTTAACAGTGAAATATTACATGAAACTCGAGTCCATAATCCATTTAGAAGACAACGCAAAAGGTTTGTTACAGTTGGCTGTTTTAAATATTTATTTTCCATTCCTTGCAAAGAGGATGCAGCTTAAAAATAAATAGATTCTCTTAGAAACGAACTTTAAATAAGAGCTTTTTTATTATTTGTGAGTGAAGAAATATTTAAGCTAATGTCTGGTAATTTCTGGTGATATCTGACGTTTCTTATGATGAACAGCTTTTATTACCTCTCTGACTGCCGGCGAAATTAATTCCTCGCCAATTGGGAGTGGTTTTCCCGATTTTGCGGTTAACAGTGAAATATTACATGAAACTCGAGTCCATAATCCATTTAGAAGACAACGCAAAAGGTTTGTTACAGTTGGCTGTTTTAAATATTTATTTTCCATTCCTTGCAAAGAGGATGCAGCTTAAAAACAAATAGATTCTCTTCGAAACGAACTTTAAATAAGAGATTTTTTATTATTTGTGAGTGAAGAAATATTTAAGCTAAGGTCATAGAGCTAATTACTTCATTAAAAGCGATTTAAATTAAAGCAGTTCCTGGATATTGCGAAACAGTTGTTCATTCGAGAATAAGACCATTTCACTGTCTGTATTACAGTGAAATGGTCTTATTCTCGAATGGATTTTTAAATTATAAATGAGTGTCGAAAAACCTTCTAATTAGGATAAATTAACTTACAACTTATATTTATTACGATGTTTTTTTTTATTATTTGACACTGGTAAGTAATTTATCAGTTAACAATTACGGCGTTGGTTCTCTGGACAAAAATGCATATTCATTACTCCAGGTCATTAAATGTATATTTTTTATTATATGTTTCTACCTCGATGGGATACACGGAACATTTGTTTTATGTTTTTATGTCATTAATGCATGTATTTTTTAATAGTAAAAGTTAAAAATTAGAAATTTGATAATATTTCGATTGAATATTATTTTATTTTATACAAAAAGTTCTTATTATAAAATAAAATGCATTATCATCACAAAACAAAATCAGATATTAATTATTTACATTAAATTGTCATTATATAAAAAAAAAATTTAACTTATTATCTATTTCATGTATGACTTGTATTTTCATTAATAATATTTAAAATAGTTGGAAATTAGTTTTTTTTTATTCTTACAAAAACTATAAAAAACAATCACTGATTTAATTATCATATTTAAAAAAATTAGAATGTATTTTAATTATATAAATAAATATATTTAAATACTTAAAATATTTATAATTTTTTTTTCTTTCATAATTTTGTTACAATATTTCATGCAGAAAACTTTTGCATCTCTCATTACATAATTATTAAGAAAAACATCCTCAATAACTGAAAATGCCTTCATGCAAATTAACCTAAAACTAAGATAGCTTATATTAAGTTCTGCAACAATATTCAGTAAAATACAGGCAATAGTGTAAAACCACTTTTTCTTAGCAAAACCTGCTTTGTAAGATAACTAAAGCGAAATAAAGAAAAAGGGTTGTTATAATTAAGGAACTGTTTACGAAAAGTTTGACAAATTTTAAAGAATTTTAAATCGATGCGCACTAGCTTTGATGGATGAGTCTTTAAAAGTGTCCATAAAGAAAATAGTCAAACTTTATATCGATGAACATTATGATCAAGTACAAAATTTAGTTTTCCCATCTTAAATTCTTCCTTATAAAATTATTCAGCGTTTATAATGGAATTTAAACAATTGCATTATAAATTTGTTTTAGTAAAAATCCGTTTTTCATATTTCAGTATGCATTTTATGGTTTGCGAATGCCAAGAACTTTAACGCGTGATCATTCACCCCTAAAATATCAGTTTGGTACAGCTTTGGCAGTTAAATTCAGCTTTATTGAAGGCTGCACCATGAGAATCCCATCCGGTTCACCAAATTAGCGGCCAAGTGGCTAGCACGCTGACCTTTGGTTTCCCAGGCTTTAGGTTCGAATCCTAGCGGTGGCATTAATGTTTTAGTGGTTCGGAATCCACATTAAATTGAAGGTCCAGTCCTATTTAGCCCACGTGTGTACAAGATGACAGCGACAAACTAAACCAATCCCCAATTTAATCTGTTATGAATTTCACAAATCAATGTGTGACGTGTCTTACAAATATAATTTCAATTTGCTTTTTTCATTATTTTATAAGACCAAAAAGAAAAGTTGGCAAACACAAAATCAGAAATATCCATTATTTCAATATGGATTCCAAATCGATTTATACCGATTCCAAATTAGGTCTAGTCTCAACCGAATTAAATTCCAATCTGATGAATTCCTCATTAGATATGGAAGATACGCGTTATGGATTCCCTTTTGTGGGGATTATTTAGAACCTGTGGCTTGACACAACGGAATCAATGAGTGCCCTGCTGCATTGGACCTCTATTTTGCCACTATAAATTTGAACGAGCACAACCATGAATAACATCTGAGGCGCTTGCTCTTCTTCCTTCGCCATCATGTTCAACGAAAAATCATTTCGACTTAAAGATTTACCATACTCACCTCCGGCGTAAATACGGATGCTTTATGTTCGGCTTTGCTTGTCGAGTTTCAAAGCCCGCTGCTTTAATTAGAAGGCCAATTGCGCCCTGATCTCTCAATATACGTGTTAATATGTAAAATCTTAAAGATTTGATAGTAATTTACAAGGGCTTAAATGGCCAAGTGGCTAGCGCTCTGGCGCTCGGTACTACAGGTTTCGGGTTCGAGTCCCGGCGGTGCCATGGATGTTCGTAGTGGTTCGGAATCCACTTTAAACCGTAGGTCCCGGCCCTAATAGGATCGAAGAGCGTTGCGGGGGCATTGTTACTCCGCGTCCGTGGCTTATCTTCAAGATACACGCGCTCCTGGGAAATGCAGAGTGAGTAACGTCTGTGCAGCGCTTGCCTTAAGGTATCCAAGACCAAGCTGTCTAAGTCTTTGACAGTTGCATTAGAACAAAAATAGTAATTTACACAATATATATATACACACAATATATAATTTACACAATATATATATATATATATATATTGCAATATAATATTTGCACAATATATATAATTTACATATTGACTCAATGTACTTAGATTATCATTGAAAACTGAGTGTTTTGGGAAAGATAATGCGAGGAATCCCTTATTTTCCGTTAACTAGTGCCACTAGAAAAATCTTGAACTGTTACTTTGTTAATGTATTCTGTTATCGTCGAGTTGATATGAACGGGACAAGCGAAATAAATCAGCCTTCTACAGAGCGAAGAATCTTACTGGTCGCGGTATGAATGTGTTTTACTTTTTTTTCCTTTGACGTGTCACACAAATGTGGTACTCGTTTATCATACTGTCATCTGTAGAAATCGTGTCATTTTAGTATTATCGTCATGCTGAACGTCTTACAATCTGTCTTTTTATTAAGGAATAACGAAAATTCAAGTGTTCGTAAGTGATATTAAACTGTGGTCCGTAATATTTAAGTATATTTGTTTCTTTTCATTCAATTGTTTCACAAATTATTTTTTTAACTTTAATTTATATTTGTAGTTAATATTATAAATTTTGTATAAACTGCAATAGTAGTTTACAATAGCGGTTTTATATAAAATTATTTAATAATTATCAAACAATAATTATTATAATTATTAATTAATTGATATTATTATAATTAAATTACTTATAATTACTTTATATTACATTACTTATTATTAAATTATAAATACCTCGAGATTTAATTTCGCTTTATGACGAGTTGGTAATGTGTTTGAATCTAAACCTTTAAGCACAAAATGAATATATTAATAAATAAATTCAGTTCAAGTGCAAATCCAGCATAATTTTATTCATTCATTCATTAATAAAATTACACGAAACCTTTATTTTAAATTTTGTAGTAAGGAGCGAAAATTATCCATTTGAAAGTTTAATTGTACAGGTCAAAGCAGCATGGTGGATGGTGTGTTGGATTTCGGAACTAAAGTTTTTGGTTTGGTTTGGTTTGTCGCTCTACGGTCAACTTGTGCACACGAGGGCTAAGCAGACCGGGGCCTACAGTTTAAAGTGGATTCCGAACCACTCGCAAACATCCATGCCACCACCAGGATTCGAATCTGAAGAATGTGGTTCCAAAGGCCAGAACGCTAACCACTTGGCCGCTTTGAACAAGAAGAGCCAGGATTGAAATCTAATAAGAAAAGCTGACCCTCTTATGTTTATGTCGAGGATAGGCAAAATAAATTCCTCGTCCGGAAGGTTCTTCCATTTGGGGTTGGCAAAAATATGCGAATAACAGAGGGGATATTCATTCCAAATTGTGGAAGAATGGGGGTGCAGATTTGTTGTAGTAACCCCTTGGTAAAGCTGAATCTGTAGCATATTTTCCTTAATAGTGACGAATCCCCTCAATCAAAGTGCCTAGCATTCTAAAATGTACTTAGGTTTTCAATTGCAAACTAAAAACAGATTTTTTTTTCTACACACAAAACAAATATTAGAAGAAAAAGTTTATTTTACGCTGAGGCTCGTAATAGCAGAAGATATTAAAAGAGCGCCGAAGTAGAACCGGGAGACACAACAGCTGGCTGACACTTGTAATGGCTTCCATTCCCGTTGACAAATTAAACAGCGAGCCATCCCTTCTCCAAACACAGAACACTCTTGTCAGACACTCTGGAAAGTCGGATTGTAGGTCACGTCACTTTCAAACCGCACATTCTCTCGGAGGAATCATGTCAGTCAAATCAATCAGAACCGGTATTTTGTTGAATCGTTGTTTTTTCCCATCTAGATTATGCGACTACTTTTAAGTCTCTTTTTCTTTTCAACTGAAATAAGTTTTTAAGTACTTGAAAGCTCTGCTTTTTGAAAATCTTGTTAATGGATTTCTTTTTTTTTTTTTAACTGAGGATTTTTGTTTCTACTAAAAGAAATAATTTGTTTTTGCGAAACTGATATGTTTGCTTAATGCAAAAAGTTTCGCGCCCTTTTTTTCTTTAGTTTCTAATCCTTTTATACAGTTCTTCTCAGTGATTGGTGATGTGATATGATATTCTAAAAGTTTTAGATATTACCTTACAATTTATTTCATACACGTTTTGTTTATGATACACATATACATAAACAAAACGATGCATATTGTTTCATGAAAATATATTTAAATCTGATTAAATGATAAAATTTTGAATAAAAAAATAAAACTCAAGAGCATTTTTTTTAACATCAGTGGGCCTAGTTTCACATAATCATTCCACGAAAGACCCACCAATGAGTAATAGGGGGAAAATATAGTAATTAATAAATAAATTCAGTTGTTCAAGTGCAAACCAAGCATAATTTTATTCATTGACAAAATTACATGAGTCCTTTATTGAAAAAGTTATTGTATTAAGTACTCGAGTGAAAATTCTCCATTTGAAAGTTTAATTATACGGGACGAAGCCGCATGGTGGATTGCGTGTTAGGAGGAGTCAGGGTTAAAATATGACAAGCAGCCCTGGCTCACCTAGGTCTTGTCGGGGTTGGGAACGATCAAATCCTAGGCCGGAAAGTTCTTCCATTTGGGCTTGGGAAATAGAATGCCGATAACAAAGGGTGTGTTCCCTAGGTAACACTCTATAGCAGTTTTTCCTGAATAGTAATGAATCACCTCAATCAAAGTGCCTATCAGTCTGAATTGTACTTAGGTCTTTAATCTCAAACTAAAATAAATTTTTTTACGCGGAAGACAAATATCAGAAGAAAAAGTTCATTTCACGCCGAGTCTCCTAATAGCAGAAGATATTAAAGAGCGCCGAAGTAGAAAGGGGAGACACAACAGCTGGCTGACACTTGTGATGGCTTCCATTCCCGTTGACAAATTAAACAGCCAGCCATCCTTTAGCCAAACACAGAGCACTCTTGTCAGACACTCCGGAGTATTGTAGGTCACGTCACTTTCAAACCGCACATTCTCCCGGAGGCAGAATGCTGTCAGTCAAATCAATCAGAACCAGTACTTTGTTGAATCTTTGTTTTTCCTATCTAGATTATGCGACTGCTTTTAAGTCTCTTTTTCTTTTTCAACTGAAATAAGTTTTTAAGTACTTGAAAGCTCTGCTGTTCTCTTGAAAATCTTTTTTTTAAATGAAGCTTTTCTGCTAAAAGAAATATTTTGTTTTCACGAAACTGATATGTTTGCTTAATACGAAAGTTTCGTGCCCTTTTTTTTCCATTAATTTTTACTCCTTCATTATATATCATAGCTTTTCTCTGTAATTGGTGAAATATGATTTTCTAAAAGTTTCAGCTATTACCTTACAATTTATATGATACATGTTTTAAATGAAAAACGAAAAATAATGTCATAAAAACGACGCATATTGTATATGCGAATACATTTCAATCTGATCGAATGAATAAATTTTGAAAGAAAAAATAAAAATTCACATTTTTTAACACCACCGGACCTCGTTTCACATAAACATTTCACGAAAAGCCCACCGATGAGTAATAAGGCAAGAATATAGCTTTCCAAAAGGACTCTTAGAGATAATTGCTTCACATGTAACATATGTGTTGAATGATGAAAAACAACAAAAATTTCCACCAGGCAGTTTGTAGTAAATTCTATATTGATCGTCACAATAGTAGAAACCATTAAAATCGATGAGAGACGATTTACACACTTTATAACAATCATTATCGAATTTCGTCGTTTCTGAAGACAGTAACAGCAAAAGATACCCCCGGCTAATACACACTTCATTCTTTCTGTAATCTAGAGACGCACATTATCACTGGCCCACAAAACGGATGCTGCAAAGCATCACAACTGATCATCCGTACGGTGTCTTAAAGAGAAGAAATTCTAAAACTAATCAACAAGAATTGGATTCCACCAAAATTGTTTCTTCGCATAAGGCTTCGGGCACCGTAAGAATATATCATCATTTGTGACAGTTCGTAATTGAAACAAAATTGTTCAATCGGGAACCCTGGTATTAGGATGAAGCACCCCTATTCGACATACATAACGAAATGAAGCCGCTATTCGACGACGTTAGTAGGAATGATTAACTATTTTATAACACGAGTTAAGAAAGCAACAGTAAACCCACAACGACGACAGAACAGAAAACAGCGATCGCTGCCGTTGCTTTTACAGCACATGAATCACTGGTTTGACACGTAACCGAAACGCTTTGTAAGTAGCAAGTTGCACGTTGACACGCAACCGAAACGCCAGTGACCACAAAACCATTGAACGATAAGAAAAACAACTGGCTATCTCCGAGTCTTATGCAAACTAACACTTTTCTGATTGGTTCCTTATGTGTAACTTCATCTTTCAATAAAACAGTAATTTGCGCTGAAATTCTAATCTGTACAATTTCTTTTTTTGTAAATTTACATCACATTAATAACTTTTGTATCATTACGAGTCGTATTTCTTTCGAATGTTATAAATTTAGCCTGCCAATAACAAATTTTTAAAGAATTAAATTAATCTAATGGAAGTGCCTGTTAGCTATCGTACAAAAGCTTGAAAGTTGACAATTGCCCGGTATTTTTCAGAGGGCTCGAAATGATTCGCTTTTTTTCAACTTCTAGACAACTGACAAATTTGATTTAAAAACAAATGGTATTAACCTTCATGGTATGGTCTAAAAATTAAACGGATTTTTTAACCAAAATGCTAAAAAGAATAATAATTTGGTTACAACAATATGTTGTAATCTAATGCCGAGCATTTTGACCCGATGTCACGAGCCACTTTAACCATAAATATGTAGTAGATTTAGCATTATTCAGTTTGAACCAGGGGGGAATTTACTATTCTACACACATATCGCCATTTCAATTTTGTGCAAACACCAACAAATGTGACATCTGAGGAAATTGAACCACCTCCCCAACTCTTCAAAAACCCAGCGGGAGTACTTTCTAATATAGAAATTCTGTTTATTGTACCCATCCCTGGAATAAACACGAAACTTTCGTCTCAGTACAACATGTAGGGTCAAACAAAGTCTCTTTATAGCAGAAGCCCAGTAAAAACTCACTCAGATTCAAAACAATATAAATAGTGTTTTCATTTTATTTTCAATTTTAGTTTAAAAATGGTATTAATTATTTTCTTCTCATTCCATTAGATATGTAAATTAGATTAGTAAATTAGATCTGATTTGTTAAGACTAAAAACACTAATACATAAAACATCATATATTAGTTATTATTAATATAAAATTCTAAATATGCAATGTAACTGAAATGAATTAGTTTAACTATATTCAAAATATATTACGCAATTATGTAAATTAGAAAACTTAAGAATTCCCATACACTAATAATAATATGAATGTATTCAATAAGTTAAATTCTTCATCTACAAAATAAGCATGCAGAACTTGCTAATTCTTTTACTTATAATAGTTATGTCTCTATAATATTCGGTACATAATAAGATATAATTGAGCAGTTACTTCACAAGGTGTTGCCTTAAACAGTCAATGCAGAACTAGGCGAAATCAAAAACTATGATGGATTGCAAATAATAGATCCATCAAATGTTGTTCAAACAATGGATGCCATAATCACGTGCTACAGATCATCAATCTCAAACTTTGAACTAATTTATTTCACGGACGAAGAATGCACAACTCAATTAATTAAAATACATTATTTTTATTTGTCGTTTTCTCTGTGTTTGGTTTTAAAATCCTCAATATTTTAAAATAAAATTTCGAAAAGAGAATTTTATTTTAACCAAAAATACTTAATTAACAGCACACTTCCATTCGCAAAGTATCACTAGCAAATTAGTGTTCACATCTAAACACGCATTTGGAAAACAATGGAATGTTGCTGGACCATTATTGTTTTTAATAAAAATATTTTTTCTGGTATTTGTGGTAACTAACAAATTATATTCCTACTGTTGCAGTTGCAGTTAATACTTTGAAGAAGAATAGATTCGTTTGGAACAGAATATTATAAATCAAGAATTCCCAAATCACGACTAGAGGGTGGAACATTGCCAACCCCTACAAATGCACAGTTTACATAAAAAAATATAATTGGTCAATTCTTTAAAGGATTTTCAGATTTTGAAGAAAGGGTAAAACAGAAACATAGTTTTATTTAAATAAAAAATAAACGTATTAGAAAATATTTGATTCTGTCATTGGCCAATTTGCTAGCGTTCTGCCCTTTGGTACCACAGGCTTCAGGTTCGAATTCTGGCGGTAGTATGGATGTTGGTTAGTGGTTCGGAATCCACGTTAAGCAGTAGGTCCGGTCTCATTAGCCCAAAGTGAGCGCAAAATGACCGTAGAGCGACAAACCAATCTGTCAATAATGTACAGGCTTAGATGCAAGGATCCTTATCCCTAAGGTTTGTTTGTTTTTTCTCTATGATGTTTATCGCAATACACATGTTCTATCGTTATAAAATGTTTATTATGTGGTTGTTACTAAATAGTATATTAAGATGTGTAAACCTGTTAGAATCAATACAATTTTGTGACCAAACATTTTAGGCATAAATATAAAAACAAATTGTTAAATAAAAACATTTTGCTAATCACTTTCGTGGTTGGTTACTACATTAATAGAACCAAATAAAATACATATTACATTAATGCAATACCATGCTCCAACTTCTTTGATTTTTTAAATAAACATAAAATATATTTTTCACATGATTTTCGAGGTTGTGTACATATTTGAGTTCGAGTCCAGTGAATGTATCGGGCTTGCAGCCTTCACAGGTCTGTACAGACCTGTTATAAATCAACACGTTGAGATTTTGTAAAATCAAGTGAAATTTTATCTTACAATATTCAAACATTATTTTGAAAAACAATGTTGTTTGTATTTCGGATATCTAATAGAAACATTTTCCCGGCTAATTCTGTAATAAGTTTAGTTAAGTACGCGAGTCAATGCAAATTCGATTTTCGCTAGCATACCGTGATGTAGTTAATACTTAGAAAAATTACTAGATTGAATTGGAATAGAAAGTTAGCATACAATCCTAATTATCCATAATTGTTTTTTTATCCTTACAATAAACAACCAAAGGATATTTTTCCTCAGAAAATCCCCAAATCTAATATTATTCGTACATTTTATTGACAATAATGCTATTATATCGAAGCATGTTCTTATGCTAAAATGCAAAATTGAGATGTTCCATAGAAAAAAAATGCTGCATAATTCATAATAAAAACACAAAATAAAAATAAAATTTTGTTAATGTCAAGCGAGTGATATGAGGTCCTACGTTGTTGAATGGCAGATGTGTTGCAAATTAAGCATCACCCAAGATGTACTACAGTTGACAGACTACACTATACTCATCTGACGTCAAAGCAATTCAGAACAATTAGGAGGCGATATAAAAGTTTTTATGTCTGCTACGCTGTTCGAACCTGAATGAGGC